>NW_020769332.1:2910237-2958078 GCF_900518735.1 Pseudonaja textilis | reverse complement strand
TTCCTTCCTTCCTTCCTTCCTTCCTTCCTTCCTTCCTTCCTTCCTTCGCAAGCAATAGCACTTAGACTTAAATATTACTTCACAGTGCTTTACAGTCCTCTCTAAGTGGTTTAGCAGGTTTTCCAACAATCTGGGTCCTCATTTTACTAACCTCGGAAGGATGGAAGGCTGAGCTGACCTTGAACCAGTCAGGATCGAACTACCGAACTACAGTCAGCCGGCAGGCAGCAGAAGTAGCCTGCAGAGTACTGCATTCTAACCACTGCACCACTGCGGCTCTTTTAGGATACTTTTATTGTAAAGCTCTAGGAACAGAATCTTGCACGTCTGAATGTCCTTGCCCCTCCCTTTATCTTTGTGTGAATTGGGGGTGGAGGAGGGCTTGTCTGAGAATTTTTCTCACATTGTTTTCCCTGCCAGGGACTTATGGCCATGTTATCTGACTGTTGCCTTGGAAGCAGCTCTTCCTCCTGTCTGTCAAGGCCATTCGCTCTTCCCTCTACTCCGTATAGACCAGTGATGGCTAACCTATGACACGCGTGTCACTCGTGACACGCCGAGGCACTTTGACTGACACGCCTGTTGGTGTGGGGAAAACCTGCACATTTAGAGGCTGCCTGTGCTCTGCTCCAATCCCTGCTCCCTGCTTGTTGCGTGGAGGCGTGGTGTCACCACTGCCGCAAGATCTTTGCAGCAGAGAACCAGTTTTAACCGCCATAAACTGAGGTTTGTCAGTTTCATTACCTCAGGAACGCTACAGGAGGAAAGGAGATCCGTGAGGTTCACAGCCCTGTAAGGTGGCCTTCCGATCCCCACCTCCTGCACCTGCAGCCCTGAGACCAGGGAGACGAGTTTCACAGCCCTGTGTGATCACCCCAGCCCAGTCCGTCATAAACCAAATTATTGATATTTCTTGAAGTGACACACGACCCAAGGAAGGCTACACTTTTTCCTGATTTTCGACACACCAAGCTGAAAAGGTTAGCCATCACTGGTATAGACAGTGGCTATTGAGATGCTGCATTCTGAAGGCAGACAATGTTGACCCTGAATGTAGGAAGCCTGGATTAAAGGCATGTAATCGGGAGAAGGGAGCGGGCGTCCTCCCCATCGGAAAGCTGCTCATTCAGAACATCCACTCAGGTTGGATCATGGTACCAACCATATCAGTATTTATTTATTTACCAACCTTATTTTCCAAAGCACCAGAAGTCAAGACAAGAAGCAATGGATGGGAGCTAACCAAAGAGAGAAGCGACCTAGAACTACGGAGAAATTTCCTGACAATCAGTCCGTGGGATGACTTCCCTTCAGAAGTTGTGGGTGCTCCATCACAACTCACACTTTTGAGAAGAGATTGAAAAACCATTTGTCTGAAATGGTATAAGGTCTCCTGCTTGAGCAGGGGGTTGGACTAGAAGACCTCCAAGGTCCCACTCCATTATTCTATGTTCTATTTATCTCACAAAATGTGACTCTGCAGGTTCACAAATATGAGTCATGAGTACAGGTAATTCCCAGTTGAAGGGATGAGTTCTATTTCCAAGGCCTGCCCTTAAGTCAAAGGTGTACGTAAGCCGGAACAATGTTATATAATACTGTATAAACAGCATTGTGCAATGAACTTGAACCACTGCATATTTAACTTGAATCGTTGTGTATTTGAATCAAATTTTGTAACAATAGGCTCCATTCTTAATCATGGGTCATCCAGAAATCGGGGCATTCTTAACCCAGGGACCTGCTGTATTACCATGACAGCACATGACTATGTGGGCGGATGGCTGAGTTGTTCTCATAATGCCAGACATTTCAGCTGCCACCCTTGGGAAGTGATCCAGAGGAAGTTGTGCAAACTTGCTTAAGCAGGCACTCCTGACCCTATTTAAAGCAGCCGCATCTTCTTCCATCCAATTCAATGTAGAGAAAAGTAAAGTCCTAGTGGACAGCCAGCTAAATAGGAGCCAGCCGTGTGCAGCGGCAGCCAGAAAAAGCCAGTGCAATCCTAAATTGCATTAACAGAGGGATACAATCGAGATCAAGGGAGGTACTAATACCACTCTATAAAGCCTTAGTAAGACCACACCTAGAGTACTCCATCCCATTTTGGTCACTACACTATAAAAAAGATGTTGAGACTGTAGAAAAAGTGCAGAGAAGAGCAACCAGGATGATTTTAGGGGACTGGAGGCTCAAACATACGATGAACTGGGCAGGGCTAGCCTAGTGAAGAGAAGGACCAGGGGAGACAGGATAGCAGTCTTCCAAGATTTGAGGGGCTGCCACAGAGAGGAGGAAGGGGTCAAGCTGTTTTCCAAGGCACCCGAAGGCCAGACAAGGAATAATGGATGGAAACTGGTGAAGGTTGAACTGATTCAACCTAGAAATAAGGAGGAATTTTCTGACAGTGAGAACAATCACCCAATGGAACAGCTTGCCCTTGGAAGTTGTGGGAGCTTCATCCCTGGAGACTTTCAAGAAGAGATTGGACCTCCATCTGTCAGAAATGGTGTAGGGTCTCCTGCTTGGGCACGGGTGTGTGTGGACTAGATGACCTACAAGGTCTCTTCCAACTCTGTAATCTAATCTAATCTAATCCAATCTAATCTAATCTAATCTAATCTAATCTAATCCATCCTCTGTGTGAGCCATGTTTCAACTTCTCCCTTAAAGCAATACTATTACTTCCTGGTACATGGTGGCAATCTCTCTTCTCTTAAAACTCTTCCTCTTTAGGACCCGCATTGGTTCAGTAGTTAAAGACACTGAGCTGGTCAACGGACAGCCTGGGTTCAAGATCCGAGTGCCATGCAAAGGGACGAGCTCCTGTTAATTGCCACAGCTCCTGTCCACCTAGCAGTTTCGAAAGCATGCAAATGCAAGTAGATCAATAGGTACCACTTCAGTGGGAAGGTGACCGGTTTTTGTGAGCCTTTGGCATATAGCCATGCTGTCTACATGACCACAAAAATGTCTTTGGACAGAGCTGGCTCCCTCAGCTAAGAAATGGAGATGAGCACCAGACCCTAGAGTCAGATACAACTGGACGTGGGAAACCATTATCTTTCAAAGCTCTTCCTCACCCAGAAGACAAACATAGCTGATAAGCTGAATTACCTGGTCAGTGCACCAGTACCACAAAGACGGGATGGTCATTCCCACTAGGATTCCTGGCCAGGGAAAGTCGGATGTGACAGGGTCCCGGAATATGTGGAAGGCATCCTCTCTTGGCAAGCCGCAGCTGGTGTTTCCATAGTGGTTGCTTGCAATGGCTTTGAAGTATCTGTTCTTCAGGTCCTCAAGGCCTCCGACTTTGGCAAAACCTAGAGAGGTTGAAACTGTTCTGACCAAGGATTCCTGAGACAGTAACAATCGCCCGCTGTTCCCAAAACCCTTTTTCTTTTATTTCAATGGCTGTGAATTAGATGCATTCACAGCCCGTAATGAGTCCCAAACAGTTGATGAGTAATCCAGCAGAAGTCCGCCACAGTCTTTCGGGATAAGGCTGATAAGCACACACCTTTATCTCCCTTGAAATGCTGCCAGTGACTAAATGAGTTGCACAAGGCCAAACAGAGCACGAAGTCAACACAGAGCTTCAGATTTTAAACTGACCAGAATGAACAAAGTTACTTCCTGCAAAGTCCCTTTGCTCCTCCTCTATGTCTTATGGGAGGGGTCAGTCACCTCCAAGCCTTACTCCCAAGTCGCCCCTTTTATCTTACTTGCTCTTGCCTTCTGGCAGGTCTGCGTACACGCGCACAGGGAACAGGCTCCCCTTGTTCCTCTGCCTCGCTGCTGCCAGATTGTGGAAGCTCCGGAGTCAGCACATAACTTCCAGATGGCCCTGGCTCCATCTCTGTATCTGACGCAGGACCATTGCCTGAGTCCTCTCCAGACTCCCAGACTGGCCCATGTTTCTCCCCACTGTCTAACTCTGCTGCCAGCTCCGCAGAGTGTTGGTGGACCACAACAGAAACAGACCAGTTCAGCTGCCTCCACAGACAGCAAGCTAAGGAACAGCAATTCTGAACACACACTCATACACCCCGCCACCCAAGAGGTGGTATTCAGCCGGTTCAGATGGTTCAGAATAGTTCTGAAGTACTGTTAGCAAAATGCTTGACTGTTTGGAGAGCCAGCCAATACCACCTCTAGCTGGCCCTATGCACCTGCACCTGCCGATACCTCTCCTATATTTCCTTGTTGTTTAGCTCAGCTGATTCGCGCAGCAGAGCAGATTGCCGTGCCTCAGCTGAGCTTCAAAACACTCCAAGCAGCTATCCAGCCTTGACTGAGGTCAGTATTTGAGCCCTGCATGTGCGCGCACGTAGAAATGGTAGGGAAAATTTTGGAAACCCACCACTCATACACACACACACACACACACACACACACACACATAGAGTACTCACTGAAGCCCATTAGGGTGAGTGCGCCAGCCAACATGATAACCGTCTGCAGGGTGTCCGTGTAAATCACTGCTGCCAAGCCACCTGTAGAAAGCAGTAAGAGTTAGATCGGGGCCCAGTTTCTGCCCAAAAAGTCTTGGACTAGCCTCAAAAAAGCCCTTCCCTGAATATGGAAAGGTTTATTATTATTTTATCTGTTAAATCTGCATGTCCCCCATCTCACTATCAAGCGACTCTCAGTAACTAAAGTTAATTTTATACCTATCAGAAAATGGATGTTTTAATTCAGGTGTGATTTAAATGTGGCACTGGAATCCTGCAACTAATTTCGGTCACCACACTACAAAAAAGATGTTGAGATTTTGGAAAAAGTTCAGAGAAGAGCAGCTAAGATGATCATCAAAAGCCTGGAGACTAAACCATATGAAGAACAGTTGCAGGATTTACGTCTGGCTAGTCTAAAGAAAAGAGGAATTAGGGATGACATGATAGCAGGATCCCAGTATTTGAGGGGCTGCCCCAAAGAAGAGGGGGGTCAAATTATTCTCCAAAGCACCAGAAGGCAGAACAAGAAACAAGGGATGGAAACTGATTAAAGAGAGAAGCAACCTGGAATTAAAGAGAATTTTTTAAACAGTGAGGATAATCCAGTATGCCTAAGCATTGATACAGATTAACAGAGTTGGAAGGGTCCTTGTAGGTCAATTTACCAGTGGAACAGCTTGCATCCAGAAATCGTGGGTGCTCCATCACTGGAGGTTTTTAAGAAGAGTCTCCAGGGGTTTTCAAACTTGACAGCTTTAAGACTTGGGGACTTCAACTCCCAGGATTCCTCCTCTAGTCATGTTAGCTCAGGAATCCTGTGAGTTGAAGTCCACAAGTCTTAAACTTCCCAAGTTTGAAGACCCTTGCTCTAGACAGTCACTTCTCTGAAATGGTATAGGGTCTCCTGCTTGAGCAAGGGGCTGGACTAGAAGACCTCCAAGGTCCCTTCCAGCTCATTCTATTCTAATTCTAAATATTGGGAGGTTTCTTTGAAGGGTTGCCTATTTGTTTTTCTAACTAGAAATCCAAGTCAAAAATACCATGCATCTGATTATTTGCCTCTCACATACCTAGCCTACATTTGGTTTTGCTATTTTTAATACAACAAGACTTTCTCAACAGGGGAGATGCGCCAGTTGGAAAACAGCCCTTTTGGGAAGAGAAGAAACCATTTTACGGCACTGGCAGGGATGACAACATTGACGTTTTGATTCGAGAAAATACACCAATTAATATGAATGCTGATTTGAAAACCCTTCTCTGTGAAATAAAAAAGAAAGAAAGAAAAGAAATTGTGGCACCTCCTTTTGATGATTAGAAACATCGTAGATTATAGGAAAAATGAAACTGAGGTAACTTTAGAGTGAGTGGTTTAAATTTAAATTCATACTTCGGTCTGTTATAAAAGAAAACCAGAAGTCAATTCTTTTCTTTTTCTGTTTTTTTTCCCTGCACTTTTGGCTTTGCTCTTTATTCTCTGTCCTATCGCCATTATTAGTTTGTGTTTGTTTTTATATTTCTAGTTTAAACAGTCTAGTAAAGTTATCAAACAAGTGGGTTGCCTTTTGCATAGGCTGGAGGGGTTGTGTGTGTGTGTGTGATTTTTTTTGTGGGACCCACATCAGCTTTCAGAGGATTTGATTGAACTCTTGCTATCCTCTTCAAATGTCTTTTGGGGGATTGTGGAGCTCAGACAGCCTGGTAAGGAAGACGTCTCTGCCCTCCCCGTCAAGGCATTCAGTGATCTAGCTCAGGGGTCTCCAATCTTAGCAACTTTAAGACTCGTGGACTTCTTCAGCTTTGCTGGCTGAGGAATTCTGGGAGTTTAAACCCACAAGTCTTAAAGGTGCTAAGGTTGGAGAGCCCTGATCTAGCTAAGATCATAACTGGCTCTTTGCTTGCCTTCTCCCACGTGGTTTAATTTCCCCTGTTTTTCTCTTCCTTGTTAACAAGTAGTTCCCTGGGCAGTACACAAAAGCACTCAGCTGAATACCGCGTCTTTTTAACTTTTTTTTTTAAAAAAGTCTTTTCAAGTAGTTAAAAGAAAGAGGAAACTTTGAAGACATCATTTAACTGAAGTTCAAAGCAAAGGAAGATGAAAAGAGGTGGTATGTTCTAAAGAAAGCCAGAACACAGTAATCTTTTGCTTTGGAAATTTCAAGCTGTTCCTTCTCTGTAAGTCAACATATCTAAGACGCTGATATTTTCTTTTTTGCAAAGCACATCTGTGTATCCAAGTTATTATTATTATTTTTTACAAAACATGCAATGTTACCCCCCTCGCTATATTTTTTTTAGTTGGCAGTGGGGCAAAACAAGGTCTCAGAAAAAGCAACAAAAGTCAGGGCAGCACCTGAAGCCCCAAGAAGAACTGATGGTCACAAAGGAGAATTGAATCAATGCTTCAGGTATATTAGGGTGAGTCACCTATACACATGCTACATATTCATCATGTAGACTTCCACACCGGTGGCTAAATCTTCTAAGGCAAGGTTCTTCAAACTTGGGAAGTTTAAGACTTGCGGACTTCAACTCCCAGAATTCCTGAGCTAAGTTTGTCAAGTTTGAAGAGCCCTGGTATAAGGTCTCCAGCATTGTTGAACTAGAAGGCTTCTGAAGTCCCTTCTAGCCCTATGAGTCTACGTTCTATGCCAAGGGTCTTCAAACATGGCAAGTTTAAGACTTGCAGACTTCAACTCCCAGAATTCCTGAGTTAACATGACTGGAGGAGGAATTCTGGGAGTTGAAGTCCGCAAGTTTGAAGACCCCTGGTATAAGGGAACATGCTTTCTCTCCGTACCCTTGGGTCAAGCCCTCAACTACCTGAAGCTGGATGATAGGACACCAAACAATCCCAGCCATCCCCCGAAACTCCTTCCCCAGAGCTCAGGGTCCAGAAGTAACTGCAAAAGACCCACTCTTATGGTGTTAACATCTACCTGCCACAGTGTAAATTGCAGTGATGACCAGCAAACCAATGACTGCTATGTAGAGGTCCCAGTGCAAGGCCTGTTGGATGAAGAGAGCCCCAGCATACATGTCAACCTGCAAGAGAGAGAAGAAATGTCTAACGTTGAAATCTCGCTAACTATCTTGCCTGGGCTGACTCCAATTAGAAGACAGTTGGACAAATGTTGTGTTGTATTCCCTACACTAATGGTGGCACTTGGGTATATAGATCGATAGCAGTCTCTCTTAGAATCCAAGGGCTGGCCTGGAAGGGACCTCTGAGGTCTTCTAGTCAACCCCCCTCTCAAGGCAGGAGATCTTATTGCAACCCAAAGAAATGAATGTCCGATCTTTTTTTTGAAGGCCTCCAGTTGTGGAACACCCACAACTCCAAGTTGTTCCATTGATTAATTGTTCTCACTGTTAGGATATTTTTCCTTATTTCCAGGTTGGATCTCCCTCTCATGTGGCAACCCCATTGCTTCTTGTCCTGTCTCTGTCCTGCCAGGAGCACCGTGTGGTTGAAAGCAGATGTCCTTGTCTGCTATATGCCCTTTAATGACAATTTTCTCCAAAGGAAAATCGCTGCTTTTGGTCCTGCCCTAAGAGCCTGGTTAGGAAGAATTAGGTGGTCCAGGCCAAGGGCTTAAAGCAGGAATCCCCAAACTTGTGGGAGACTTGTGGACTTCAACTCCCAGAATTCTCCAGCCAGCATAGCTGAAGTCCACAAGTCTTAAAGTTGACAAGTTTGAAGACCTCTGGCTTAAAGCCTAAATAATTTCTCTTCTCAATTATTCTCTAAAAGGGTATGTTATATTTGATCTTTGTTTCAAGCACAGTAATTATAAATTGGCTGGTCAATATTTGAACTATTGATTGAGATGTCCTCCTTCTCTTTTTCTGCTTCAGTCTGGCTGTTGCAAATTATAAAGCTAAATATCTAAACATACCTTACATTTGAAAAGAGTATCATACTTCCTAGCACATATGTGCTAGTTGTTTACGGCTCTAGGAGGCAGTGCTCATCTCTGTTGCAAAGTCGAAGAGCCAGCGCTGTCCAAAGACGTCTCCGTGCTCATGTGGCCAGCATGACTAAACGCCGAAGGTGCACGGAACACTGTTACCTTCCCACCAAAGGGGTCCCTATTTTTCTACTTGCATTTTTTTAACATGCTTTCAGAGTGCTAGGTTGGCAGCAGTTGGGACAAGTAATGGAAGCTCACCCTGTTACGTGGCTCTAGGGATTCAAACCACTAAACTGCTGACCTTTCTGATCGACAAGCTCAGCGTCTTAGCTACTGAGCCACCATGTCCCGATAATACTTCCTATTAAAGGTAAAAGGTAAAGGAATCCCTGTGGATTTTGCTCCACTAGTTGTTGCCTACTCTAAGGGATAGTACTAATTTTCATTTGAAGACCATTGAGCCAGTGCTGTCCAAAGACATTTCCATGGTCATGTGGCCAGCATGATGTCACGGAGCACTGTTTCCTCCCCACCAAAGTGGTACCTATTAATCTACTTGCATTTGAATGTTTTCGAACTGCTAGATTGCCAGGAGCTATGGGGAGGATGGGCGCTCACCAGTGGTGGGATTCAATTATTTTTACTACCGGTTCTGTGGGCGTGGCTTGGTAGGCATGATGTGGCTGGGTGGGCATGGCAGGGGAAGGTTACTGCAAAATCCCATTCCCTCCCCACCCCGCTAACCTGCTTTCCAGCTCCGTTCTCCTATGCAGGGCAACCAAAGGAGACCCAGCCAATCAGCTGGGACTCAATGGGAGGCGGAGAATAGATGGGGTTGGCAGAGCCAGTCAGAGGTGGGATTTGCTGGTTCTCCAGAAGTACTCAAAATTTCTGCTACCGGTTCTCCAGAACCAGTCAGAATCCGCTGAATACCACCTCTGGAGTACATCCTTGTCACATGGCACCCAGATCTCAAACCTGGGCTGCTGGCTGACAAGCCCACTATCTTAACCACTGAGCCCCCATACCGCCCAAACTTCCTATGAAGCTTTTGAATACTTCTGAACTGATTGCCATTGTTACCAAATCTATACCATATTTCTATACTGATTGATTTAGGAGTGGCTTAAGCATTTGAGCCTGTTTTTTTTCTTTTACATCTCAACTAACATAGATTGACACAGAAAGTAAAACCAAGAAATGTTGAGATTCCTTGGTACATAAGTTGCAAACAATAAATTACAAGAAAAAAACGTCCACTTATTCAGTGTCCCATTATTTCCAAGCTGGAATTAAGAATGTGTGTGGGTGCATATTCAACAGTACAAAACCGGCACAAAATATTGCCATTGTTTGGATGAACAGAACAAGGCTAAATGGCTTTAGATGTTTCCTTTGAAGCTGATTGGAAATATCTTAAACCCTTAACTATGTGACTATAACATATAGTCAAAGTGGAGCAAAGCCACTGAAGAGAACTATTTGAGGACATGGCAGCTGTGCCCAGTGAACCATGTACAAAATTGGTCAAGCAGAACTAATAAAAAGCAGTTCAGAATTTTGTCACAGTCTTGGGGCAAATGTAACCACTCTGATTTGGGGGGGTAAAAATCTTTTGCCATCCTAGAGTAACCCAGCTCTCCCCCTTCAGTGGGTTTGTAGCTATTTTCTCTTTTCTGTAATGTGGTGACCAGTTTTATATCCCAGGTCACCACATTACACCCTCCCCCCCATCCCCCCAAATAATGATGAGGCTTTGGAAAAAGTGCAGAGAAAGAAGAACAACTAAGATGATTGAAAGCCTGGAGACTAAAACATGAAGAACAATTGCAGATATTGGGCATGGCTAGTCTAGAGAAAAGAAGGAGTAGGGGGGACATGACAGCAGTGTCTCAGTACTTGAGGGGCTCCCACAAAGAAAAGGGGGTCAAGCTATTCTCAAAAGCACCAGAGGGCAGGACAAGAAACAATGGGTGGAAACCAACCAAGATGAGAAGCAACTAAAACAAAGGAGAAACATCCTACTAGTAAGAAGAATCAACCAGTGGAGTGGCTGGTTGGGATGTTGTAGGTGGCTCCATCACTGGAGGTTTTTAAGAAGAGATTAGATAGCCATTTGTATGACATGGTTATAGGGCCTCCTGCCTGAGCAGGGAGTTGGACTAGATGACCTACAAGGTCCCTTCCAACTCTATTCTGAATTAAATTGAAAGCCCAGTTTGAAACGTCTGCATTCTCTTATCTGTCAAGAGTTGAAAACCTGGGGAAGACATTTTGGATAGGAACCAAATGTTGGGACTCCTACCTAACAACCCAACTGAAGTGGCATCTTTCCTGGGTGGGATTGAATGTCCTCTGTGGTTAATAAGTGACCAAAGCAAAAGGTTAGCCAGTTACTCATTAAATGTGAGTAGTCAAACAGAAGAGTAAATGACTAAACAAGGACACTAGCCCATCGTCTGTGCCCGCCTGCCCACACACACAACACGTTCCTTTAGTGTGGGCAATTCCTTCACCTTCCTCTCTCTCTCTCTCTCTCTGGGGAATAGATTTTCAAACAAGAACAAAACAAACAAATGGAAACCAGCACTGAAATATCAGCAAACAAATCAGATAAGGAGGGCAATTCTGGACCCAGGCCTAACAGAACTTGGAACAACTACTAAATATTAAAAAGTTTAACTCCAATGCTTTGTGATTCCACTTTAATGCAACATTTTGAATTCATTTTTTTTTCTTCCTTGTTTGAGGCTGTGCAAGATAACCAAAGGGATGGTTTGAAGATGCAAATATTAACATCCTTTGGGCTTCTCCCAGGGTGAGTTTTAGGACTCTTTTGGAAAACCATGCTTGGTGGAAATGTTTTGAGAGAGCCTGCCCTCCCTGCATACTTTCAGGAATGGATCTGTGATCAAAATCCTAGATTCCTTTCGTATCCTGATGAAGGAAGATGTGATGACCCAGGGCATGGCACAAAGGCAACACAGTCAGACAAGCAATAAGAGTCCCTTATTTGTTCCCAATGTCCAGGTTACCTTCTGGCTGGAGAAAAATTATCCCAGGAACAGCCTTTGGCTGCAGAAAATTAAGTCCAAAACATGAGCAACACAAACTGTAATTTAAAGTCCAAACAAACCAAACTGCAGTAATTAGTTTGGCAGAGCAGAAGCAAGAATCTCAGGCTTGAAGGCACGGCAAAACTCACACAGTTGGGAAGATAAGCCACAACAACACAGGATAAAGTCATGTTTGCTCCCAGCAGCTGCCACACACAGCCTGCCTTTCTTATCAACTGTCTTCCCAGCTGTGGCTAATGAAGGGAATCAGGGCCCTTTCCTCCCACATAAGCCACACAAGTAACATTGCTCCCTTCTTCATTCCTCCCTGCGTGCCCTCGGATGAAGAGGGGGTGGGCCTGGGTCTTCCTCTGAACTCCCTCTCCCTTGTTCTACCTCTCTCCTGCTCTGCCCAGCCGGACTTTGCTCTTCCCAGTTTCCTCCATAGCCAACGGAGCCACACTCCCATTCCCTATCAGCTGTCTGGCTTCCTCCTCGGATTCAGACTCCCACAGGCATTGTAGTAATAAAGGTAGCCCTTGAATTACAATAATTCATTTAATGACTGTTCACAGTTTACAACGGGACTGAAAAAACTGACTTACAGACTTCTTTCACACTTATGACTTATAGCATCCCTGTGGTCATGTGATCAAAATTCAGATGCTTGGCAAGTGACTCGTACTCATGACGGTTACAGTGTCCCTGGGTCACGTGATTCCCTGTTGTGACCTTCTGACAAGCAAAGTCAACAGGGAAGCCGGATTCACTTAACAACCGGGGGACTCACTTATCAACAATCAACCAATGGAACGAAAGTTGCCTTCAGAAGTTTGTGGGAGAGCCATCATTTGAGACCTTCAAGAAGAGATTGAACTGCCATTTATCAGAAATGGTGTAGGGTCTCCCACTTGGGTGGGGTGGGGGGGTTGGACTAGATGATCTACAAGGTTCCTTCCAACTCTGATTATCTGTTTATCTGTTCAACTGCACTGATTCACTTAAAAACCTGTGACAAGAACTGGGGCAAAATTCACTAAACCAATGTCTCAGTTGTGGATGTAGGTCAAGGACTACCTGCAGTGTTTGCTAGCAGCAGTTGCTCTTCTGTCCTAAGGACCAGCCCATAGATTTCCACTGCTCTGCTCTCCTCTGCCTTCTGTACATTCCACGCGTCGGGCACTGGACCCAGCTGTTCCTCCTCTTCCTCATCAGCCACCTCCAAACCTGGGGGCTATTGACTCTCCATCTGAGGGATAACAGACAGCCCAGGCTCTGCCTCTGCCTCTGCCCACCCTCTCTCCCTCTCCCTCTCCCTCCTCCCCCCCTCTCTCTCACCGCAGGCTAACAAGTTTGTCCAGCGGGGAGATGAATAGTTGTCCATTCATCTCCCACCCCCACCTGCCTTTTATCACCAGAGCTAGATTGGGGCCTCATTAGCAGCAGTGGCTCTTCCATCCCAAGGACCAGCCGATAGATTTCCACTGCTCTCCTCTCCTTTGATTCTGTACATTCCATGCATCAGTCACTGGACTCAGCTGTTCCTCCTCCTCATCAGCCACTTCCAGACCTGGGGGCTGTTGACTCTCCATCTGAGGGCTGACGGATGGCCAAGGCTCCGCCTCTGTCTCTCTCTCTCTGCCTACTCCATTCCCTCTTCCCCCTCAGAGCTCCCAGGTTGCCTTGATGCTGATCTTGACTCCCACGCTTCCTCCTCCTCCTCCTCTGATTTGGCTGCTGGAGAGGCTGTCGGCCTACAGGCCACAGCAGCACACATCCCAGGGAGTGTCATGTTTTGGTTAGGACATCAGGGCACACCCCCTACTCACTCTGAAGCCCCTACTTCATCCGTGAGTGTTTCCTTAACTCATTTGCGCATTTCCTAGAATCGTGAAGCCAAGGAAGACCTGCGCCTTTGGAAAGAAGCTACCCACAGATGCGGCTTCTATGCCCACTTTGGTCCTGCGCATCTTTTAGCCTTGGGATCTCAAACACAGCACCTCCCTAATTCCCTCCTGTAACCTGTCGGTCTGCCACAATGCGCGAGAAACATCAAAAAGTCACTTATGAAGCCTATGTTGACCTACTCTTTCCAAGCCAGTTCTGTTCTGTCTCCTCTCGTCTCCTTACTTACTGAAATTTTGGTGAATATATAGATAAACAAGTAGAGAATTGCAAGGAAGATCTGAATCCTTTTGCCACCAAACCGTCTCTGCAAATACTCTGGCATGGTTGTAACCTGGGAAGGACGAAAAGGATGACATCTTTTACCAAACCGTAGCTTTGATTTGTTGGGGATATCTTGAATTTTATACAAAACAGCCTAGGAGACGAATTATTTCACACCCTTCTTCTACCTCTCAAATCTTCAACCTCCCCAGCAAACGAAGCCCCCGTTAGCCCCTATTTGGGTTGGCTTTTAATGCCTTGCTAGCTACCCCAAGACACTCTGGAAAGTGGGTGGCCAAATACACTGATTAAAATAATTACAGGAAATCCTTGACTTGCAATGGTTTATTTAGGAACCAATCAAAGTTACAACAGCACTGAAAAAGTGACTTTGGACCATTTTTCACATTTATGACCGTTGCAGCATCCCATAGTTATGTGATCAAAATCCGGATGCATGGCAGCTGGTTCATATTTATCATTTATGTAGCATCCTGGGGTCACCTTTTGACAAGCAAAATCAACGGGGGAAGCCAGCCTTCACTTAACAGCTGGATTACTCACTTAACAACCGAAATGATTCACTTGACAATGGTGGCTAGAAAGATCGTAAAATGAGACAAAATTCACTTAACAAATGTTTCACTTATAGCAACATAAATTTGGGGCTCTATTATGGTGATACGTGGAGGATTATCTCTGTAATTAAACACCAGTCCCTATTGGGAGCTACAGTATGAAGCCTCCTGGAGTGCTGGAAAAGAGAAGGAAGGAGAGCTAAGGAAAAATACATTGTGGGCATGTTCCAATAATCCTCCTGTGCTACTGACTATGCCAACCACAGTCCCTTCCCCACCCCCACCCCAGCTGCAAAGCAGCCTGCAGAAAACACAGCCCTATAAATCCCTTAATCTAAGGGGTTTTTTATTATTATTATCCTTATACAAGGAGAAAGACCACTTGTGACATTAGGAGCGGGCCAAATGCCCCCTTAGCTAGCGTGCATAACTAGCAATTCTCAAATGAATTTCAACTAGGAGGCTGAAGGAGAGAGGCAGCTCCACCACTGTTTTACACCCCATTTGCTTCCTCTAGGAAATAGATAGAAAACCCAGTGAGCTTGGAAAACAGAGCTAAATGCTGGAAGGCGCTGACGGTTGGTGCACGAGGAGGAGAAAGTAGGTACTTCAAATTTTCTAGAGGGAGCAAATGGGGTGTAAAACAGAGGTAGACCTGTTTTTCTTTCAGCCTACTAGTTGGAATTCATTTGAGAATTGCTAGTTATGCACACCAGCTAAGGGGGCATTTGGCCCGTTACTAATTTCACAAGTGGTCTTTCTCCTTGTGTAATAAAAACTTAGAGTAAGGACTGGTCAATCCCCAGGCTGAAGGGTTTACAGTCCAGGTGTGAAGGACAGTGGTGTGGGAAGCCCCTCCCCCCTCCACTCTGAGCTTCTCATCGTTGGCAACTTTAAGATGTAGGAAGTTCAACTGCCTTTGTTCCTCTCGTCCTTCCCCTTTTGTTCAGAGGTGATATTTAGCAGGTTCTGACCGGTTCTGGAGAACCGGTAGTAGAAATTTTGAGTAGTTCGTAGAACCGGCAAATGCTACCTCTGACTGGCCCCGCCAACCCCATCTCTTCTCTGCCTCCCATTGAGTCCCAGCTGATCGGCTGGGTCTCCTTTGGTTACTCTGCACAGGAGAAGGGAGCTGGAAAGCAGGTTAGGGGGGTGGGGAGGGAAGGGGGATTTTGCAGTATCCTTCCCCTGCCACTCCCACTAAGCCACGCCCACAGAACCGGTAGTAAAAGTTTTTGAATCCCATCACTGATTTTGTTCCTGTTTTCCATCCCTTTCCTTCCTCTCTTCCTTCTCCTTTTGTTCCTCTCTTCCTTCCAATGGTGGGATTCAATTTTTTTTACTACCAGTCCTGTGGGCGTGGCTTGGTGGGCGTGGTGTGGTGTGGCTTGGCTTGGTGGGTGTGGCTTGGTGGGCGTGGCCAGGGAAGGTTACTGCAAAATCCCCAATCCCTCCC
Organism: Pseudonaja textilis; assembly: GCF_900518735.1. The sequence continues at coordinate 2,942,448 of NW_020769332.1, read as the reverse complement.
CACCCCACTAACCTGCTATCCAGCTCCGTTCTCCTGTGCAGGGCAACCAAAGGAGACCCAGCCAATCAGCTGGGACTCAATGGGAAGCAGAGAAGAGATGGGGTTAGCGGGGCCAGTCAGAGGCGGGATTGGCCAGTTCTCCAAACCACTCAAAATTTTCGCTACCGGTTCTCCAGAACTGGCCAGAACCGGCTGAATGCCACTTCTGACATTATGGAATATAAGCCACCTTGGGGGCCTCTAAAGATGCTAAGACCCAGGGGTGCATGAAGATGTGCGCTCAGGAACTGACAGTGCCCGGTCTTGCCAGCGGAGCAAAGAGGCTGAGAGATGCCCTTGCTCAAAGCGCTTTAAGAAAGGAAGGAAGGACTAAAAAAAAACAAAACCTTTTTTTTAAAGTGTTTAATGATGTTTTGTCTTGTTTGTTTCTTGTTAGAATTAATAAAATGTGTTTCAAAAAAAAAAAGAAAGGAAGGAAGGCATTTCCAGCCCCTTTGGACAGGGAGCCAAACCCCAGAGGCTCTGCCCTATGGCCTGGCTGCACAAGGCCCTTCTCGGGTGAAGGTAAAGGCGGAAGAAAGGGCAGGTGCGATCGAAAAGGGCTCGACTCTCCAGGAGAGCAGAGGAGAGCTTTCTGGGCGCTGACTTACTTACCCCGCTTGCAAGGTAGATGGGAACGAACAGCCACGCCAGCACCAGGACACAAAACATCCCCTGAGGAGAGACCACAGAGCCATTAGGGAGACGGAAGACCCCTCCCTCCGAAAATCTGCAGATAACAGATTAACAGAGTTGGAAGGGACCTTGTAGGTCATCTAGTCCAACCCCTTGCCCAAGCAGGAGACCCTACACCATTTCTGACAGATGGCAGGCCACTTTCTTCTTGAAAGCCTCCAGTGATGAAGCTCCCAGGGCTTCTGTTCCATGGGTTGATGGTTCTCACTGTCTGAAAATTCCTCCTTATTTCCAGGTTGAATCTCTCTCCTTGTTCAGTTTCCATCCATTATTCCTTGTCTGGCCTTCGGGTGCTTTGGAAAATAGCTTGACCCCTTCCTCCTCTCTGGAGCAGCCCCTCAAACACTGGACAATTGCTATCACTTACCTCCAGAAGTTGTGGGCGCTTTTAAGAAGAGACTGGACAGCCACTTGTTTGAAAAGGGATAGAATCTCCTGCTTGTGCAGGGGGCTGGACTAGAAGACCTCCAAGGTCCCTTCCAACACCGTTATTCTGTCTCAGCGTTCCATTTACTTGTCTCTATACTCCGGGTGTGCAAAGACTGACTCAATCCAAGATGCCTCTAGCCAGGCACCAGAGCTGGGAGGAAGGAGCATCAGCTCTTCACACAAAAGACGCAACACTTTTGCGGACTTCTTTAAACAGCTCCTGGGAAAGTTTGGTCTCCTTCAATCAGTCAGATCAGGCCCAGGAAATAGAGAGATGAACCTGCAGGTTAGAGGAAAACTTTGCCCCCTGCCCTGTGCCAGCCAGGATAAAAGGGACCATAAAAATGATACTCACATTCCATTCATAGGCCGTGGCAGCAATTCCAGAAGCCGCCCCAGAGCCAGCCAAGCCGATGAAATGCCCGCTGCCAACATTACTGGCAAACAGGGAAGCTCCCACCTGTGAAAAGGAAATCGGGGATCGGTGAGAATCTGGAGTGCCTTCTTTCTTCCTTTTTTTTAATTTTAAGCCTTTACTGAAATTTGAAACGTTAAAATACAAGTAAGCCCTAAAATATATATATATTTGTACAATTCTCCATCATTCTTTGACAGTACTAAAAATCTTAGCTATATTCAAACATTTTCATACATTTCTAATTAATCATATACATATACATGTTTATATCTTATTCTGATCTATCCACTTCATATTCCTACTATCTATCCATTGATATCAGTTATCCCAAATTGAGTAATATTCTGAGTCTTCCTTATTGTTTAATTCTAGTTTGTCCATTTCTGCACAATCGACATTTTTTTTTATTACTAAACAATCTGTTGGTATAGTAGCAATTTTCCAAGATTGTGCAAGTGCAATTCTCGCTGCTGTGGTGATGTGTAAGATCAAATATTTAATCTTTTTAGGATATGTTCCCTTAATAATCCCCTATAGAAACAGTTCTGGCTTCAATTCTATTCGGCAGTGTATAATTTCTTTTAACCATTTTTGTATTTTGATCCAGTATTTTTTAATTTCCGGGCAAAGCCACCATACATGGAAAAAGCTACCTTGCACCTGTTTACATTTCCAGCAATTAGGGTTTAAATTTGGATATATTTTTGCAAGTCTTGTTGGGGCTAAATGACAATGATAAAACATCTTGTATTGGAGCACCTTCTAAACCTGCCATTTGAGTGCAAAACCTGCCATTTGAGTGCAAAACCTGCCATGAAGGGGTTCTGCATCACCTGTCCTGACCCAAGACCCAATTTCTCCTTTGGGATGCCTATCCTGACACTAAAAAAGAAAAACTAAACTAATTTTTGTTTTTAAAAACAAAACTAGCTACGTAGCAAACTTTAAAAACCAATACAACACCCAATGCCGACAGATAAAGGCAGAATGCACAAATTACCACTGCAAGCAAGAGGAAAACCTCCTACGTACAATATCCACTCACGCCTTCTACAATTTTGTTAACACCAAACTTAAAGTATCAAGAACCATCCCACCCCTAAAAGGACCAAATGGGAAAGACTGCAATGATGAAGCTGTGAAGGCCAATCTCTTCAACACATTCTTCAGTTCAGTCTTTGTAAACAGCAATGGTTCATGCCCCACATTTCCTAGTCGTATCACAACTATCTGTAATAACGTACTACATATTGACATTACAGAAGATAACTAGAAAAGGCACTACGAAACCTAAAACCATCCCTATCTATTGGCCCAGATGGAACATGCGCATACTTCTTAAAAAAGCTCTCCTCTGCCATAGCGGAACCCCTAAGGATTATATATGAGATATCATTCAGAACCAGCTCCTTTCCAACCCTATGGTCCTTAGCTACGGTCATCCCTATCTTCAAAAAAGGTGACCCCCAGCCTGGTTGAAAACTACAGACCAATCTCACTGTGTTGTGTCACGTGCAAAATCATGGAATCAATCATTAACCAATTCATCACTCTCCACTTAGAGTCAAACAACCTACTCTCCAAAAAACAATTTGGTTTCAGGAAAAAATTGTCCTGCAATCTACAACTCCTACACTGCAAAAACATATGGACTACTCTACTCGACCAGGGTAAAGCTATAGATGCAATTTACATAGACTTCTGCAAAGCCTTTGATTCAGTGGTACACGACAAACTACTGTTAAAACTAAACTCTTACAGCATTTCTGGATCCCTCCATAAGTGGATTACTGCATTTCTGTCAAACAGGCAACAAATAGTGTTGAGGTAATTCCCCGTTAGGAGAATGAGCGCATACAGGGAGACGTATTTGAGAGTAGTGTTTGAATAATACACACACAGCACACAGATACACTGTACAGTAAATGTAGGTTTTTACTTCCAGAAACGTGTAAGCAAAGTTCAAGCTAAGGAGTCCAAAATCATTCACAGGTAAGATCAGTCAGTTTTCAATCCAGGGATAATCCAATAACAAATTCCAATGTCAAAAACAGTTCAGTATCAGACTTACATCAAATCCAGTAATATCAGTCAATTAGGAAAAATGGAGGAACGGCAATACTCTCCAACAGAAGGAAACAGAGACTCACTCAGACACACTCTGAATAACTCAGGTTTCTGGCTCCATCTCATGGCCATTTGCAGAACCACACCCAATTGCAGTTTTTGCATTCCCTTAAGAGACAGTATTAAAATGTCTATCCTGGTTTATATATTTCCAATCCAAATACCTGTTAGGTGGCTTATATTCCTAACAAATAGTAAAAATAGGGAGCACTGTATCAAACCCTGCTCCAGTTAATAGCGGTGTCCACCAAGGTAGCATTCTAGGACCCACACTCTTTATATTCTATATAAATGACCTTTGCGATCACCTTATAAGCAACTGCGTCCTCTTCATAGATGATGTAAAGCTATTCAACACCACTGGCAATGCTACTGTCCTTCAAAGCAACCTTGATTATGTGTCTGAATGGTCAAACATCTGGCAACTCCAAATCTCGACCAACAAATGCTCTGTGCTACACATTGGTCAAAAAAATCAGTACACCAAATATGAAATAGGCAGATATGACCTCATTGATTATCCTCACTCTGTCAAGGACCTTGGAGTTCTCATATCAAATGACCTAAGCGCCAGAGCTCAGTACAAGAGCATTGCCAAAAAGGCATTAAGAGTTGTAAATCTAATCTTACGAAGCTTCTCCTCCGGAAATATTGAATTGCTAACTAGAGCATACAAAACTTTTGCCAGACCAATACTCGAATACAGCTCATCAGTCTGGAATCTGCACTGCATATTGGACATTAATACAATTGAGTGAGTCCAGAAGTATTTAATGAGAAGAGTACTACACTCCCCTACTCAGAACAGAATACCCTATATCACCAGGCTTGAGATTTTGGGCTTGGACAACCTAGAACTATGCTGCCTATGGTTAGACTTAAGCGTAGCACACAAAATTATCTGCTACAATGTCCTACCAGTTAATGACTACTTCAGCTTCAACTGCAACAATACAAGAGCACACAACAGATACAAACTCAATGTAAACCACTTCAAACTTGATTGTAGAAAGTACAACTTCAGCAACAGAGTGGTCAATGCCTGGAATGCACTACCTGACTCTGTTCTTACATCCTCTAACCCCCACTCCTTTAACCTCAAACTAACCACTTTTGACCTCACTCCATTCCTAAGAGGTCTGTAAGGGATTTGTATAAGTACACCATTGTGCCTACCGTCCCTGTCCTATTGTCCCCATTTATTCGTACCTATTTCCTGTATTCTTACTCATGCTTATACTTATATCTATTATCTTGTAAGCGATTGACAAATCAAATAAATCAAATGAATAAATAAATAAAACTATAGGACAGAGAGGTCTCCAAACTTGGCAACTTTTAGACTTGTGGATTTCAACTCCCAGAGTTGAAGTCCACAAGTTTTCATTGTATCAGGGGATATTGAAAGCTAAAAATTCTTTAACAGATTAACAGAGTTGGAAGGGGCCTTGTAGGTCATCTAGTCCAATCCCCCCACCCAAGCAGGAGACACTACACCATTTCTGACAAATGACAGTCCAATCTCTTCTTGAAAATCTCAAGTGATGAAGCTCCCACAACTTCCAAAGGCAGAGTCTGTTCCACTGGTTGATTGTTCTGCCAGAAAATTTCTCCTTATTTCTAGGTTGAATCTCTCCTTGATCAGCCCAATCCTCTCTGTGGCAGCCCCTCAAATATTGGAACATTGCTATCATGTCTCCCCTGGTCCTTCCCTTCCCTAAACTAGACATGCCTGGTTTCTGCAACCATTCAACGTATGTTTTAGCCTCCAGTCCCCTCATCATCCTGGTTGCTTTTCTTTCCACTCTTTCTAGTTGCCAAGTTTGGAGACCTGCTAGAGGAGAAGCTGACACTCTCACTGCTGTTCCTTAAATTCCCAGGCAAGTTCAGACAACCTGGCCTTTGGCAGCATCTTGTCTATCAACAAGAGAGGCTTCTCCGGCTCCTTCAGACTTCACTGGCTGAGGAATTCTGGGAGTTGAAGTCCACAAGTCTTAAAGTAGCCAAGGTTGAAGACCCCTGGTCTGGGTGATTTAGGGCTGGGTGTGGAAGGAAATTGTCAGTGGCCAGAAACCCAAACCAGTTGGCCCTTTCAAAGTACCTTGTTGTAATGGTGAAGACACCAGGCTAGAAACTTAGAGATGGTGAGTTCTAGTCCTGACTCAGATAGCTCACCTTGGGCCAGCTCTAGGCAGAAGAAGATGATGATAGGAAACAAAACATTGTAGACAAGCTAAAGTTGGAGATAACCTACCGGCCACCAAACCATCTCGCCTCCAGCAAGGAAGTAACCCTTGACGGTGCTTCGCTTTGTCTTCCACATGGACTGAAATATTAAAAGACAAATGACTTTATTGGCTGAGAATATGAAGGATTCCACAAATTACAATTCACCCACCCACCCATAACAAACAGGCAAGTAGGAGCAAATATGGGTGTCAGTGTTCTAAATAACAACCTCCAAGGAAAAAGACCCCAAGAATATCATCTTCCCAAAGACCCATTTAATTTAGAGATGTCATATTGGCACATCTGGGGAAAACTCAAATCTGAAAGTTCCAGGTTTTCCCTAGCCCAAAGAAAACCCAAAATCCAGCCCCTACACCCAATAGTTCATCACATGGTCCAATCATTACTTTGTTCCATCTGGAGTCTGTCCCCAGTCACTCCCCTCCAGGTGCAGGGTGACATGTCCTTGACTTTCTGAGAAAGGAATGTTGTTATGAGAAACCTTCCACTGCTCCTTGAAATCCCCTTCTCGAATTCCCCGACACTGAACGTGGCAGCTCAGAAGCCTCAAAGAAAAATGGCTTCCAAGCTGACAATGGGAAGGGTCCCATTTCACCCTGGGGCAAATTCCTGGGGTTTCCTGTTTTGGGGATGTTGAAAGAGACACAGGAAGAAGAAGAAGGCCTCCGAATCAAGGTTCTACAGTACACCTTCAGCTTGCTGGTTGAGCATTTCCTACTGTCAAGTACCCGTACCCGGTGTTGAGACAGATGATTTTAATTCATGGAAAAATGCCCATCAAAAAACCAGTTTTTGTTAGATGTTGTGCCAAGTTGGGCCACAGAGCTACAACTGATAAGATGCTTCGGGTAGAGGGATGGGCACCTGGCATTTTGCTGGTTTCCTTGCAGAGTGATGGGGCAGAGTTCTTTGGCAAGAGAATCCCTTAGAAGAGGAGTCTCCAGCCTCGGCCATTTTAAGACTTGTGGACTTCCACTCCCAGAATTCTGAGGTATCAGCGCTGCAAAAATCAGTCGTCTAAATCAGGGCTCTCCAATCATGACAACTTTAAGACTTGTGGACTTCAACTCCCAGAATTCCTCAGCCAGCGGAGTTCTGTGGGTGTGGCTAGGTGGGCATGGCCATGTGACTGGGTGGGCATGGCTGCTTCTTCTTCTTCTTCTTCTTCTTTTGCAGCACCCACCCTCCCACATCCTTTTTTTGGCCTCCTGGGCCTCAGGGAAGCCTCCCGAGAGCCCGTTTTTGCTCCCAGGAGGTTTCTCTGAGGCCCAGGAGGCAAAAAATGGAGCGCATGGAGGGCCGCACAGCACCCCTTCCGCATGCCCCTTTTGCCTCCTGGGCCTCAGGGAAGCCTCCTGGGCAAAGCAGTAAGACGGTGAGGGGCATCCTGGCATAGCTGATCATTGGAACAGCTGATTGTTGAGAGGGGAAAAAAAAAAAGAAATACTGGTTTGGCCAAACAGTAGCATTTTTTTTTACTACTGGTTCACATGAACTGGGCTGAACCGGTAGAATACCACTACTGAAGCAGGATCCACCCCTCTTGGTAGCCTTGTTGTGTACCAAAGTCCTGTGAAGTTGGCAGCCTCGCAGAGCCCAAAGAGCGTAGCCTTGACCCAGCCAGTAGTGCAAACAAGTGAGCCAGGAGCCATGAAACTATGTGATAATGCGATTGTGGTCTTTGCCCAGGCTCCAGGCCAAGTGGGTGGCCCTGACCTGGAAGAGGGTGCCCGGAGAAACGAGAGACTTCCTGGATTCCCCTGATCAAGGGCAAGGATCCTATCTCGCACAACTCTGCAAGATGTTGAACTAAAGTTGAACTACAAGGCTGGCCAGATGATGAACAATGCCACAAAAATGTCAAAGTCTGCCTTTCACAGCAGAAACTGTGAGATGTTTAGCAAGTGTTAGTCTCTGCAAACCACGTGGTGTGGGAAAAGACTATGCCTGACCCAGGATCTGGCCACAAAAGTTGTGAAGTGGGACACTAATGCATTTACAGAATATATTTTGCAGAATAGAATAGAATAGAATAGAATAGAATAGAATAGAATAGAATAGAATAGAATAGAATAGAATAGAATAAGGGAAGGGAAGGAATGGGAATAGAATAGAATAGAATAGAATAGAATAGAATAGAATAGAATAGAATAGAATAGAATAGAATAGCTGGAAGGGACCTTGGGGGTCTTCTAGTCTAGCCCCCCGCTCAAGCAGGAGACCCTATACCATTTCAGACAAGTGGCTGTTTAGGCTCTTTAAAACCACCAGTGTTGGAGCACCCATGATTTCTGGTGGCAAGCGGTTCCACTGGTTAATTGTCCTCACTGTTAGGAAATTTCCCCTTCATTCCAGGTTGCTTCTTTTTTGGGGGTTAGTTTCCATCTATTGCTTCTTGTCCTGCCCTCTGGCGCTTTGGAGAATAATTTGACTCCCTCTTCTTTCTGGTAGTCCCTCAAATACTGAAATACTGCTATCATGTCACCCTTAATTCTTCTTTCCTTTAGACTAGCCAGGATAGATTTTGTGGACTTTGGATAATTCTGGTCATAGGTTAAGCCATTCTTTATTCTTGGCCTGATCCAAGAGAACAGAAGTTGTGAATGCTCCAACATCGGAAGTTTTTTTTTAAAAAGTTATTGGATAACCACTTGTCTGAAGTGGTGTAGGGTTTCCTGCCTAGGCTGGGGGTTGGACTAGAAGACCTTTGGGGTCCCTTCCAACTCTGTTATTCTATTCTAACAGTAGCTGCTGTAATGTGTCCTCCAGAGCAGGAACAAACCACAGATCTAACCCCTGAGCTGCTGTCCAGCTTCCACGGAGAGTTTGTCCACCACCATTCGCTCCTATAAAAGAGCCATCTCAGGTGGGCCTCAGGTGGAGAGGGAGGAACACCCCAGGTACACTCCTCTCCTGCAGACCGAGGTGGCCCCACAGGACTTTGTCCCCAGAGCTGGCGCCAAAAGTGGCAGAAAAGGGAGACCGCGAAGCACATTGAGAGCAATCCAATGAATCGCACTCCAGGTTAGTTGACTGAGAATTCAGATCAATTAAATTACATTTCGATTTGCATCCTCCCTTGGCCCATCTCCCTTTCTTGGAACGTAGCCTCTGCTCTATGTCAAGAAAGGTCGAGAGCAAAACTGGATGTGTTCCCCCAGTTGAGGAGCAGGAACTCAGGCTACTCCAGGGAGCTGAAAAAAAGTCAATCTGGCGGCCACGGAGGTGCCGTTGAAGCCACCATCCGCGAATGCCCTGAATTGCCCTCCCCCCCCAAAAAGCCCTCCAGAGCTCAGGAAAAGGATGGGCTTATAGCTCTATTCAAGTCCAGGCAGTCACCAGGAGTTAACAATGGCTCTAAACCACACACACACACACACACACACACGCACACACACACACACCCCTCTTAAGGATGAGTGGTTTCTAGCTGCTTCCTTCGTGTCCCCGGGGGATTTGCTAGTAAAGATTTAGCAGCAAAAAGCAATTGAACCGCAATGCACCTTGGATGAGTTCAACCTACAGCCCCTGCATAACCTTTAACACACAACCCCCTCCGCAAACACAAATCATCCATTTGGAAAATCCCCGGCTTAAGTGAGCTTACGATGCCACAAACTCCCTCCCACCGCAGGGCTGCCCAGCTGACAAAGGGCCAGGACAGGGCCAGCCCTCCCTGTGAGAAGGTTGCCCTGGAAGACACAGCTGGATCAGGTCTTACACAGGAGCCTTCCAGATATCAGCTAGATTTACGAAGCTAATAAAAACAGACCAAACTATGGGATGCTGTGTCTCTAGAAAGACCCTCAAATCCACCACCTGTGCTTGGCTCCTAAGGAGAACTAAAAAATGCACAACAAAGAATGTTCTGTCTGCGCCAATTCTGGAAGCTCAAACTACCCAAGGAGCTGCTGATCCAGTTCTACAGAAGAATGATGGAGTCTGTCATCTGCACCTCTATAACTGTCTGGTTTGGTTCTGCAACCCAACAGGACAGACACAGACTTCAGAGGATAATTAGGACTGCAGAAAAAACAATTACTATCAACCTGCCTTCAATCGAGGGCCTGTATGCTGCACAAGTCAAAAAGAGGGCTGTAAAAATATTTACAGACCCCTCACATCCCAGACACAAACTCTTTCAACTCCTTCCCTCAAAACAACCCTATAGACCCCTGCACACCAGAATAACTAGACACAAGAACAGTTTTTTTCCCAAACGCCATCCCTCTGTTAAACAAATAATTCCCTCAACACTGTCCAACTATTTACAAAGTCTGCACTGCTATTACTGTTAATCTTCTCGTCACTCCTTATCGCCCATCCCCTCCCACTTGTGACTGGAGGACTGTAACTTTGTCGCTTGTATCCTTACGATTTATATTGATTGTTTCCTAGTATGATTTGATTGCTTGTTGTCCCCTTTGTTATACCTTATGATTCTTGATTCTTCACGAATGTATGTTTTCTTTTATGTACACTGAGAGCATTTGCACCAAGACAAATTTCTTGTGTGTCCAATCACACTTGGCCAATAAAGAATTCTATTCTGTTTTGTTCTATTCTATTCTATTCTATTCTATTCTATTCTATTCCATTCCATTCCATTCCATTCCATATTCTATTCTATTCTCCTTCCTCCATTCTATTCTATTCTATTCTATTCCATTCCATTCCATTCCATTCCATTCCATTCCATTCCATTCCATTCCATTCTATTCTATTCTATTTTATTCTATTCCATTCCATTCCATTCTATTCTATTCTATTCTATTTTATTCTATTCCATTCCATTCCATTCTATTCTATTCTAACCATTACATTTGGGGGCTCTCCCTCCCTGAAACCGCCTGCAGAGCCCAATGGATCTTTCCGCCCCGCGTGCCCAGCCGATGCCCGAGAGGCAGCCCTCCTTACCCACAGGCCCACAGCCAACACAAAGATGAAGTACAAAACCAGGACAATGATATCCACAGCCTCCAAGGTCCGCTGGGGGAAGGCAGTCCAGCTGCTGTGGGGTGGAGACGGGGGGACGGTACCACTCGGCTCCATCGCTGCTGCTCGTCCTGACTGCCAGCTGCCTCGCCTGCCCTAGCGCGTGGATCTGCGGGGACACGAAAGAGAAGGAGCAAGTCGGATCCCCTTCTTCTTTGGGGAAAGGCAGCTCTGTCCCGGCGCTCCTGCTCTGGGTTTGAGTCCAGCAGGAGTTCTGTTTGTTCGCTACAGCAAGGGGAGGGAGAGAGAAAAAAAGTGATTGTGACAGATTCTAAATTAGACCGACTGGCTAAAGTGATGCAAAGGTCACTCTATTTGCTTTTGGTTAGCTTTGTTTGCTTTCTAATCCCGCAAGAGAGAGAGAAAGAGAAAAAAATAACAGAGCCAGGAGAATGGGCCCATTGTTGGCATGTTGAGGCAGAATGCCTCGGTTCTACTGTTCACACCCCTGGAGCTCAGTTGCACTGGATCAAATGCAATCTGTAGATCGGGCTAAGCAGCAAGACGCCGAGGCAACCATAGCTGTAGGAAGCCACAGAAGTTTCTCTGCTCTGTCCCCACCGACAGCCAAGGACACTTCCTCTTCTGCGTTAGTCAAGTCTCTGGGGCTGGCTTTTTAGATGCAATGACCAGCTGGAACATAGAACCGGTGGTGGGATTCAAATAATTTAACAACTGGTTCTCTGCTCTAAGGAGTTCTTCTGACAACCAGTTCGCCAAACTGCTCAGAAAGTTAAAACACTGGTTCTCCTGAACTGGTGAGAACTGGCTGAATCCCACCACTGCCTAGAACCCTCACATTGGATGAGGTCCAGAAGTGGTATTCAGCCGGTTCTGGGCAGTTCTGGAGAACCAGTAGTGGAAATTTGGAGTCTTTCGGAGAACCGGCCAATCCCACCTCTGACTGGGCCCACCAACCCCATCTCTTCTCTGCCTCCCATTGAGTCCCAGCTGATTGGCTGGGTCTCCTTTGGTTGCCCTGCACAGGAGAACGGAGCTGGAAAGCAGGTTAGTGGGATGGGGGGGGGAAGGGGGATTTTGCAGTATCCTTCCCCTGCCACTCCCACCAAGCCACGACCACAGAACCAGTAGTAAAAAAAATTGAATCCCACCACTGATGGGGATCTAGAGCTCATCAGGTGCGACCACTTCACAGGGCAGGAATTAAAACACCCCCCGAACCGCCCGCTGAGTACCTCCAATGCAAGGGACTTCATCCACCCCCACCCCATTCTGGACCATTGGTCCCCCAGTCCTGAATTGCTGCAACTGAAGGGTAGACAATACTGGATTAACAAACCCAGGTCTGTTTCTCAGAGATGGCGTCATGCAAAGGAGTGCCAAGAGCTACGGTGGAGAGTCAGCCCCCAAGCACTCGAAGCAACAACAAAAACTTCATCCAAACATTTAGCAAACTTCTTCCCTCGCTGGCTTACCTTCAGTTAGGAGAGGAAAACATGGAGCTTTTCCCTAAAGTAAATATTTTGCAAAGAGGTTGGGATCCAGGGAGAAAGTCTAGCTGTTGAGATACCGTTCCTTCTTTGTGCTGGAACCAGGCTGGTGAAACTGCCGGAAGAGAGGTCCCACTTCCACCGCAAGCAGTTGTCTTATCTGCTGAGTCCAAGGCTGGGAACAGAAGTCTCAGAAAATAAGTTTCGGGAGGCTACTCCTGTTCCCAACACCTTGTGTTGTGTTGTGTTGTGTTGTGTTGTGTGGGAGTTTTCTGAGAGCAGACAAACAAGTTTCTCTCTCCAGCTGAAGGAGGTACTTGGAGGGTGAGGCTGGAAGGCAACTCATCCACCTTGCACATTGATGCAATTTTCTTTCTCTCTCTCTCTCTCTTTCTCTCTGTGGCTTGCCTGGAACTGGAAGACGGGCCAGCTCCGTTACTCTGGAAGATTTCTGGAGGCTTTGCACCACAGGGCCGATCTGGAAATGTTCAGGAAGGGGCCAAGGAACACCAGAGCTTCAGGCGCGTTGCTGGCTGCTATGACAGAGGACAGAAAAATAGATTCCTTTGACTTGGGTCTCACTGAGGAAAATTACTGGCACAACCCTGCAGGATGGAGCTTTCCTGGGGCCAAAGACTGAGGGCTGGCAAGGGCTGCTCTAGTGATGGGGGGGAAAGGAAGGACTTTGGGGCTGATCTAGCCGGATCCTTCAACAGGTTTCAATTGAATAATGCAAAATTTTCTCTCCTGCAAAACCATCTCGTATCCCCCAAAGTTTGTGCCGTGTAACTTCAACAATAATAGAAAGCATTCTTCCATTTGAAGCTACTTTGGAGAATGAAGTTCCTTTCCGTCAGACACCATTTCACTCGTTTTTCATCTCCATCCAACAGAGATGTTTTGGGTTTTTTTTTTAAAAAAAAATATCTTGCCTGCAGCCATTTTTGCAGTTATTTGTTTGGCAGTGATGAAGAGGAGGGGAATTGGGTCAGAGTGGAGCCACTCCTGCCTGCCTGGGGGTTCTGCTAGGAGAAAAACAGATTTAACTCAGCCTTAACAATTTATGAAGCGCATCCCTGCTTGCCAGCACCAGAACCAGTCAGGGGGTTTTTTTTGGAGGGGGGGGGCAGTCTTTCTGCAGCTGGATGGGGATGTTTAGCGTTGCCCTCAAGCCACAGAGCCCCGATGAAACGCCAAGGCAAGTCGGAGGTTGGATGGCAATAACTGCCTGCCTTGCCCTACACCTGTCCTCTGGGAGAACATCTGGGCATCCTCCTTGTCCTTTGGCAAAGAGAAAATTGAGGAGGGCCGCTAAGATTCTTCTTCCAGGCTGTGCTAGGGGCAACCGTGCATGGAAAGGGATCCCCTGGACCAAGAGAGCCAACAACCCATGTGGCTGGCCAGGGCTGTTGCTCTTGCCACTCTGCGACTGCCGCTCGTGGGCCTTTGGAGATGCACCCCGAGGGTTCAAGCGCTCCCACAGATCCAAGCCAGGAGCGGAGACTTACCATGTTCCCCGGGGCTCACTTCTGCCTCGTGTTCGGGGCGACCAGCCTTCCCTTCTGCTGGTTGGCGGGGTGGCTTCCAGATGCCAGCGGAGAGGATTCAATGAGGCTCTTTCACAAGTTCACAGGCGTGAAAGGAGGACTTTATAAGCAGGGCACTTGGATTCATTGACCCTGCCTTTGATGCTGCTCGTGAGTCGGGCTGAGCTGCTTCCTTATCAGCCTTCGGGGGTCAAACTCCAAAGTATCTTATGCCCCCCCCCCACACCAAATAATCACAATGAGAGAGGGAGGGAGGGAGGGAGGGAGGGAGTGGAGGAGTGTTGTAGAAACTCCAAAGACAAGGGAGACCTTTCTCCCAACAAATGTCTGCATGACCTCAAGGAGGAACTCCTACATTCTAGATCACTCGTCCAGATTTCTGCACTTAAAGCGGCAGACAATAACTTCGATTTCTGTTTGCAACTTGCTCAGCCTCAAACCTCACTATGTCATACAAAAAAAAGGCGGGGGGAGGAAGTTGTTACAGATCTCCATTCTGTCATTGGTAGCAAACTAGCAAGGATATGGCAGCAGCTATATCTTGGGTTGTTTAAACATTGCTTATACAATGATTGTTGTAGTAATGGGAGGAGAGGCTTGTAACTATAGCTGGGTATTAGGTAAGCTGCTCCTGCACTGAATGGCAGCGGGTTCCACCTTTTTATAGCCATCCATCTAGTGCAAAGTCACATTCACATGACTCAGTCCTTGACTGCACACTCCAATGGCTTGCACAACTGACCACCATGTTGGTGTTGCTGGAAATAAAATCCACCTGGTTCAGTTCCAAGCTGGGAGACAGACGCTGGAAACAACATGGAGGCTGATTGGAAAGAAAGTTTATTGATGAACAAAAAGACAGCATGCCGTTCTGGGGCAGCTGAACTATTAGCAGAGTGAGAGGAAGGATTCTTAAATGGCTCTGTTTTTGAAGTTTGGGATTTGTGCAATATGGACTTTGTGTTTCTAAAGAGGGTGTTGGGCAATTCCCATTGTGGTTGATGGCTTATGTTCTGTACTGGATCTTGCTGTCGCTCTGCTTTTCTTAGCCGTCAAACTTTACTTCAAGGAGTTTCGAAATATTCTGCCTTGAATGGATTTCTGCCAGCAGTGTTTGCTTTGCTTATGAATGGAGCCATCTAGACAGTTGGTTTCCTCTTTCAATAAGCTGTTTATCTCCTTAAGTGAGGGCATCTCCTGTGAGCTATGAAGAAAGACTTGGGGGCTGCTTCCTGCCTTTAAAAATATGTTTCTCCATTTGGGAAATATACTATTCTGCCTCTTAATAGTTCCCCAAAATATTTCATTCTTCTCTAAGAGGAAGTGGGGTTTCCCACAGTGTCTAAATAATGGTGTGTTGGCGTGGCTTCTTGCCCAGCCATCCCCGGGCCCTCAACATTGAAGGTTATACTGCTCTAGACCCACTTTTAAGCATGAAGGGAATGTTAGCAAGAATGATGCAAATTTTACATCCCCCTTCAGGAATTTCCAGCATGGAACTTGGTCTCAAGAGGGATCCCTGGGATCCTGGACACCCACAGAACGTGATCAGGAAAGCCAAGATAGCAAAATCAAAACCTGGACTGGTTTTTATGTGCATCGTGGGTGCAGCAGAGATAGAAACCACGGAGTTTTGGCCATACCATTGCATCTGCCCTCATTAATGTTGACCATATTCGGCCCAAAATGAAGAGAAAATGCAGGAAAAATACTTTATGCACAGAAAATGGAAGGATATTTTGATTCCCCCAATGGATGAATGGCTGCAAAGGTTGGTGGCAGAGATGGCTAAACTGACCACTTTGATTAAAGAAAAGAATACGGTTAATTTTGTTTCTACTTCTGGAATTTCTGCTTAAGATGAAACTTTGATTTTTGGTTTTGCTGAACCCAGGTTTGTTGTTATACAAATGGCTAGTACATAGGATCATATAAAAGTCAAAAGTTGAGGTTTTCTTTATTTCTTATCCAACATTTTCTCATCTTCCCCTTTTCCTCCCCTGTTTTCCCATTATCTTCATTTTTCTTTGAATTGCTGTATTTTATATTTTGGTAAACTAGTAAAATATTTGAACCACAAAATGCCACTCCCAGCGAAGTCTCATTTTCTGGACGCAGCTCTAAAGCTTTCTGCTCAAAAGCAATGAACTAAATGCAGGCAGCTTCTTGGTGGCCACAAGCGGCCCTTGAAGCCGCTGGAGAAGGAAACGACCCATGGCGGCATTCCTTGGCAACGTGCCTGGCTTCGTGTCCTTCTGTTTGTCTTGCTTATTTTAAGCATCAACTGGTAAGTGATGGGAAAAGACCAAGAGGGTATCCTGCCATCCTTTCAGTCATAAGACTTCAGCAAACATTGGCCAACCATTCAGATATGCGCTTGCAGTCGCAGAGTAAACACTGGCTTTGCCAGATGTTGAAAATTTCAACATCTGCCTTTTGCACACGGCCAGCTGGGTCACCTTCACAGATAGGTGGATTATAACAAGCAACATGTGAGTTGCCACTATTGTGATCTCACGTAGGGCTTGAACCACAGACCACCTGACCAATAGGCCACGGATGCTGGTACATTCTCAGAGACTCTTCCCATTCTGCCTACAATCTTTATGAACTGTTGCCTTCTGGTCGAAGAATCAGAACAATTAAAACTCAGACCACACATTTCCTGAACAGTTTTTTTTTATCCCAGAGCTATAATTGCACTTAACTTAAGGACCATCATCAGTGAGCTGTGGACAGTCTTACTTGGTCTATTGTGTGGATGCTTGTGTGTTTTTAGGGGGTGGGGAATTTTGGGGGGTGTGGGTGTATTTGGGGATTGTTACATGTGTG
This sequence comes from Pseudonaja textilis, assembly GCF_900518735.1. The sequence continues at coordinate 2,925,664 of NW_020769332.1, read as the reverse complement.
TGTGTGTGTGTGTGTGTGTTTGTGTGTTGAGTCTGGTCTCTGGGTGTTATGTGAATTTCATTGTAGGTGTATTCTGTGTCAGTGGTGGGATTCAAAAATTTTTAATACCATTCTGTGGGCATGGCTTGGCGGGCTTGGCAGGGGAAGGATACTGTAAAATCTCCAGTCAGCGGTGGCAATTACTGGTTTTCCCAACTACTCAAAATTTCCACTACTGGTTCTTCAGAACTGGTCAGAACCTGTTGAATACCACCTCTGCACTGTATATATGTGTACAATGACAATAAAGTAGTATTGCTATTGTTATTGTTGTTATTATTGTTATATTATTATTAAATCTTTAGTGAGATTCACAGGCTTTGGGGCTGGTTGATAGCTCAACAGCTCAAGTCCTAACCAAGGATCTAGGGACTGTTCAGGTAGCGTTGGAGGATATAAGCTGTTCCAAGTAGGGTAGGTTTTTGTAGAATCATGGTATTCAAGTCTGATAAATTCAGAATTTCCAGATAGCGAGGTAGCCCTTTAGGTATTGCTCCAAGGGCTCCAATTACAATTGGGATAACACACGATTTCTTTTTCCAAAGTCGCTCAACTTCAATTTGTAAGTCCCGATACTTTGTGATTTTTTTTTTCTTGCTGTGTGTCTTCAATTCATGCATCATCAGGTATTGCAATGTCAATGAACCAAACCTTTTCTTTCCAACTATTGTTATGTCAGGTGTGTTATGGGTCAAGTGCCTATCAGTCTGAATTCTGAAGCCCCATAAGATCTTCACTTTTTCATTCTCCAGAACCTTCTCAACCTGATGTTCCCAGTAGTTGTTACTATATTCAAATCCAAACTTTTGGCACAGTTTCCAGCAAATAATTTTAGCAACTCGGTTATGATGTTCTAGATAGTCAGTTTGTGAAATTTTGCTGCACCCACTGATTAAATGGTCAACTGTTTCGTCTTTCTCATCACAGAGGCGGCATTTGCTGTTGTTGGAATCTTTGCCTTCGTGCACTTAGTGGCTAAGACTTGTTCTTGAACAGCCAAAATAAAGCCTTCAGTTTCTTTTTTCAGTGTTCCTGATTTTAGCCAATTCCAAGTAAGCTTTTGGTCAGCTTTGCCTTCAATACTTTTCAGGTATTGGCCATACATAGCTTTACTTTTCCAATTTCCAATTTGCTTCTTTGTAATTATTATTATCATTGTTACTATTATGAAGGCAGGCCAGATGAGTTCACACTTAAGCTATAAAGTGTGCTTTGCAAACTGCAATGGCAGGGGATGTGCAAAAGGCAAACAAATCACATTATACTTTAGCAAGAGGTGTAAACATAGATCATGTTTGTGCCACAACCTTCTTTATAGATAGGGGGATCCAACCTTGGCAACTTTAAGACTTGTGGACTTCAACTCCCAGAATTTCTCAGCCAGCATGGTTGGAAGGAAAATTCTGGGAGTTGAAGTCCACAGGTTTTAAAGTTTCCAAGCTTGGGCACACCCATGTTTTAGATCAAACTTTCCATATGAGGTTTAGGGCACACATCCTGCCTGCTAAGGCACAAAGGCACCCCACTAATCATTGGCAGTCACCTGGGGCTACCTGCCTGAAAGTGGCTTTCTCCCCATGCCTCCAGGTACGCCTTGAGGACAGCCTCTGGTGACCTGGCTAGGCTGACCATCTCTCTGGTTTCTGTATACCTGGTATACTCTTTTGCTGCCCTGCAAGAGAGCCCAGATCCCTGGCACCCACTGCCCGTTTCTTCTGATGAAGTTGGGAGACTGGAAGATGATCCATACTCCCATCAGTGGAGCAGAAGAAACCGAGAGAGAGAATTAGTGTCTTAAAAAGCCCCCGGGCACTGGAGTGTGCCAGTGGATTGTAAAGGAACACACACACACAAACACAAATGCGTGCACAAACACATATACACAAACGAGCAAAAGAGAAGGCTCCTTGCATGATCAAGAACTGTTTCCCTGAGAACATCCAGGAAATGCTCTAGTTGGTGTTTATTTCAAGGGGGGTGGGGAGGAATATCAAATCTCCATTTTGGGGGGGAGAAATATCAAATCTCCATTTCTTTTACATTACACAACTGCTTCCATCTAGAGGTAGTTGGGATGTCTGCAGGTTGGAACTTGGTAAACAATACCATTAGTGGCTAAATAAATAATAACTAAGCCTTAATCTCCTAACCTTCAACACACTTTTGGGAAACTGATAGACGGTTGGTTTTCCCACCAATAGCTATTACTGGGTAGACTGGGAAAGATGGATGGGAATCCACCAGCCTACAGTGCTATAGTAATAGCACTTATATACCGCCTTCACAGTGCTTTTACAGCCCTCTCTAAGCGGTTTACAGAGTCTGCCTCTTGCCCCCAACAATTTGGGTCCTCATTTTACCCACCTCACAAGGACGGAAGGCTGAGTCAACCTTGAGCCTGGCGAGATTCAAACTTGCAGGCAGCTGGCAGTCAGCAGAAGGAGCCTGCAATACTGCACACCAACCACTGCTCCACCGTGGCTCTTATATTTTGTCTGAGGACAGCAACTCTGTCCGGTGATGCCAGAGAAGCACGTCAAGATCTACTGCAGGGCAACACAATTTATGCCACAAGGACGGGATAAATGTACCATGGTGTCGAGAAGCAAACAGCCCATAAACCATCACCTCATTCATACAGACGGCTGGCTTGGATCAGGTGTAAAAAGGACGTGATTGCCCAACGATGCCATTTGCATCTTACAGGTGTTGCTACAGAGAGAACAGTTCTTTATTACATGATAGCATAATAAAGATTCGTACAGAGACACGGCGCTCACGTCTATACACAATTCTCGGGGGCAACCTTCAACCTTGGGAAAAAAAAAAAACATCACGAGAAAATAGTGTCCGGAAACGAAGAGCTTTGCCCAGCCGCACAGCCTTGCAAAGATACAAGGAGAGCAGAGCAGGGATAATCATTGCCATCGTTATCATAAAGTAACCTTGAAATGCTTCCTTCCAGCTCTTTGAAAATGGGAGCCGAGTTCCCTATGGAACAAGGAGGGCGGGTGTGAGAGAGGCATCACAATAAACAGCAGAGGAGAAGCCCTTATATGTCCCTGTTCAATAGGTAAGGAAGGGGTTTACCTGAAGAACTCTCCGCAAGGAATGGTGGGGTTGGGATTTTTATTTCAACAAGAAGAGTGGTGGGTTGGAGCCCACTAAGGCCCCCATTATTGATGGTCTCGGTTTCGCCCATGCCAGGCTGAAGTTGCTACTACTCATTGCAAGGGCAGGCAAGGACGGCTGGGCAGGGGGCTTCTGCCATGGGGGAACAGCCCAGGAGATGTTGGGCTGATATCTGTGTCAACTAAAAAGAGACTCCTTTGGTCTTTTTAGCTGCCAGAAAAAGGGAGTGTGGGGGAAAACAAGTCATTCTTGTAATGCCTAGATAATCAACTCAGCAGCCCAAAGTTGTCGGAGCATAAGAAGGTTATTGGAGAGCATGATGGATGACTCTTGGAGAGGGATGTGTCCCATTGGAGAAGTCACATACAGGGGGGTGGGGGAAAGACCAGGGTCAAGGGGGAAATGGATGATGGGATTGAGTACCGGCTACATCCAGCCATGCACCAACATGGCAGTTTCTAATAAACCGGTTTACCTTTTCTGAGATTTGGCTGGAGACTTTTGCTTTGAATGAGGGTGGATTTGTTGGAGCCCTGACAATCTGAGGAGGCCTTTTGTTCATTTCCAGCTCCGAGCATCTCCACTCAGGGGCTACGGGAAAGGCTCGGCTGGACACCCATGGGGGGAACCAAATGGATTGGGGCATTTCACTGGCCTGATGGCTTCCTGGAGCAATGAGCTTGCTCTCTGCTAAATGTCTATGGAGATTCTCCATCATCCAGGTCATGGTTGTCCCAAAGGTGCTTTTTGAAAGAGGCAACTGGACTTACTGGTTTTTCTCTGAAGACGTTTTGCTTCTCATTCGAAAACCCTCTTCAGTTCTGACAGGATAGTGGGGAAGAGCTGAAGAAGCTTCTTGGATGAGAAACGAAACATCTTCAAAGAAAAACCAGGAAATCCAGCTGCCTCTTGAAGAAAAACACCTTTGGGACGTTGCTCTCTACTATAGAAGCTTGCCACCATGCAGATCTGAATGGACCCCGCTAAGACTTGGGGGATACTGAGCCGAGTCCACCCTTTACCCATGAAAACTCATGGACTTCTTGGAAACTGTCTCTTCTACTCTACATCCTTCTCTGTCATGGCTCAGTGGAGCCTGGTTTGGAGGAAGAGGAGGAGCAGGAAGAGGAGGAAGAAGAGGAGGAGGAAGAGGAGCAAGAGGAGAAATAGGAGGAGGAAGAAGAGGAGGAAGAGGAGGAAGAGGAAGAGGAAAAGAGAAGGAGGAAGAGGAAGAAGAGGAGGAGGAGGAAGAGGAGGAGCAGGAGGAGGAAGAGGAGGAGGAGGAGGAGAAGAGGAGGAGGAAGAGGAGGAAGAGGAGGAAGAAGAAGAGGAAAAGGAAGAGGAGAAAGAGGAGGAGGAGGAAGAAGAGGAGAAGAAGGAGGAGAAGTTGGGGTGGCACATCTCCTTTAGCATACTTGGAGAGGCCAGGGGTTGAGGATGAGGCTGTCCCAGTCCCCTCAGGCATTGGGGGAAGCGATCGAGCTGCCTGCCTTCAGAGACACGGGGCAGGATCGGCTGCAGACAGGCAGTGGTGTGGATAGGCAGTGGATCCCCTCTGATGAGGAACAGCTGCCTCCCCCATTTGATCCAAGGGCACGGAGAAGGGAGCATAGCAGTGGTGGTATTTTGGCCCAGTTTGGCCAAACCGGTAGCTCCAAGGGTCATCCGTGAGCAACCAGTTCGCTCCGACGATCAGCTGCTGGGCCCTCCCACCCACCCCGGCTCTATTCTGTGCTTTATTTCCTGCTTTTCAATCTCAGCTGCTTCACAACGCACAGCCGATTGTCGCGCGTCAGTTGTTTTACACACAGGGCTTGCAGCAGAAGGTGAGTTGCAAACGCTGTGCATGCACACACAAAGAGTGCGCTCACACCAAACCGGTAGGAAAAAAATTCAAAACCCACCACTGGAGCATAGGCAAGCCCAGAGGAGGCTACTCAGGAGAAGGTTGTCCCTCCCCAGGAACACTGGACTTTGCCCTGTGAGCTTGCACCTTCTCTTTGGACTTCTTTTGTTGTTTACTGGCTTTGGGGGACTGAGGCAGTGGTTCGGTTCGGCCTGGTTCTGCCGAGCTGGTAGCACCGATGAGCAGCGGAGGCCAAACCGGTTCTCTCCGCCACTCTGCTGTTGGGCCAACCCGCCCACCCAGGCTCCCATACTCACCTTTATCCCCTGCTTTTGAAGCACAGCTACTTTGCGCGGCACAGCGGAGTGCTGCGTGGCAGCTGCTAAAGTCACCGGGAGAGTGCAAGCTTGCAGGAGGCGAGTTAAAACCCCTCTGTGCCTGCACAAAGTGCATGTTTTTCATGCACACACAAAGTGTGTGCATGTGCGCAAAGAGTGCCCACCAAGCCATTCCCACCGAACTGGTGGTAAAAATCTTGGAATCCCACCCCTGGACTGAGGGTGGCTGCCTTCAGGGGCATGTGGGGTGGAGTCTTAGCAGACCCTGGCAGGGCCGTCTGGTGTGGCCTTTAATCAGCGCAATAAAGGTCTCCAGGGATGCTTGCTTCTGCCTAGGCACCCTGGGCCATCACAGGGTCATTGCTTGCGGGGGGGGGGGGGAAGGGAAGAGTGTTCCTCACACAAGCTTGCCTTGAACTCCTGGAGGAACTCTGAGATAGCAACCCAACAAATCAAGTAAACAAAACATAAACATAAGCTACTCTGCTCCCAGACGTTTGACCAATAGGCAGCAGACAAGAAGACGGTGTGGAACAGGCACCCGATGCTGGGTAGGGTGAGGGCACTTCCTCACTTTTTTTTTTTTGCCACTCAGCTCTAGAGAGAGGGCTTCAGCCCCCACCCTGCTTGCGTGGGTCACCTATTTTCCCAAGAGAGCTGAAATGGAACGAAAGACTCACTGGCTACGTTTGCAAATGGATACCTGGAGAGCAGGAGGCAGGAGAGGGAGCAAATCTGTTCCTCTTGTCATGGCGTCTTTCCTTTGGGGCACCAGGCAAGCCCGGAACAGATTGACCCTTCCCAAATGCCACCCGCAAGCTCAGTGACAGCTCCCTGAAATGAAGGCAGGGATGGGTTACTACCGGTTCGTAATAGTTCGGACAAACCGCATGTTAGGTATGCATCTAATTCACCGAACTGATAGTTGCAGTGACTGGCTGGCCCCACCCACCCCTCCCTTCCCCTCCCCTCCCCTCCCAGGAGTCTCCACACAGCCTGTTTTGGATCCCAGGTAAGTGCAGGGCCCTCAAAAAGGTTCGGAGAGGGTGAAAAACGGGCCTCCCAGGCAGGGGTGGGATTCTACCGGTTCAGACCGGTTCTGTAGAACCGGTTGTTACGATTCTGTGCAGTTCGGGAAGCTGGCAAATTGCGCTCTTGGCTGGCCCCGCCCCTCTCTGTCAGTCTCTCCCCTCCCCACCCAGTCAGTCCTTATTGCACATGTGCGACATCACATGCATGCCCGACATTGCTGACTGCATTCTCCCCCACTCAGTCACTCCTTAAGCTATTTCTTTTTTTTCCCCCGACGATCAGCTGTTCTTACAATCAGCTCTGCCAGAATCCTCCCGGCTGTCTTACTGCTTCACCCAGGAGGCTTCCCTGAGGCCCAGGAGGCAAAAAGGGGCGCACGGGGGTGGTGGTGGTGCTGCGTGCTCTCCTCCCAGCACTCCATTTTTTTGCCTTCCTAGATCTCAGGGAAGCCTTCTGGGAGCAAAAACTTCCCCTCAGGAGCTTCCCTGAGGCCAGGAAGCCCCCAAAACGGAGTGTGGGGTGGTGCTGTGTGCCCCCCCTTGCTCAGGGAAGCTTCCAGGGAGTAAACACCCCCCTGGGAGGCTTCCCTGAGGTCCAGGAGCCCCAAAAATGGAGTGCTGGGGGGGTGCTGCAAAAAAAAAGAAGCCATGCCCACCCAGTCACATGGCCCTATACCAGTGGCCCAGCTAGCCACTTCCAACAGAACCAGTTGTTAAAAAATTTGAATCCCACCCCTGCTCTCAGGGGCTTTGGAAGGCCAGAAATGAGCCCATTTCAGGCTTCCGGAGCCCGTGGGGCCCGTTGTTCACCCTCCCGGAGCCCAGGGAGGGCAAAAATGGACTCCCCACCATGGTGTAGGAGGCGGACTAGGCCACGCTCACCATGGCCACGCCCACCCAGCAACCGGGCAGAGAACCAATACATTTTCTGAAGCCCACCCCTGAATAAAGGGGTTCCCAGAAAGGCCATGAAAAGTCAGAGGAAAACCGGGGCAGCTTTGTCCAGGCCTCTTTACCCCTTGGATTCTAGCACTCAAGTTTAGCAACCACGGAATATCCCTGTGAAAAAGAATTGTCTCTGGTGCAGAGAAGTGTGTAGAAATCTGCACCTGCCCCCCCCACCCCCCGCGGCTCTTTTTTGAAGGCAGTTTCCATAAAAATGGGCACAGGCATGTCCTCTGCTGGTCTCCAGCAACGCTGCTTCCAAGCTGGGAAGAAACTTGCTTTCCATCGACCGCCAGAGTGGACCTGAAGAAGCCACACTGGAGGCACGAAAGCACCATGCCGCAGTCTTTCTTGAACCCTGCGGTCACCAGGCAAGTGGAGGGATCGCCTTCGGGCTGCACAGGGGTTCGCTGGCCTGCACGTCGTTGAAGGCCCGCTGTAGAGAGAAGAGAATCATAGGGCTGAAAGAGATCTTGGAGGTCTTCTAGCTCAACCCCTGCTGGAGGTAGCAAGCAAACAAACAACCAGATCCGATCAAGATCAAGTGAGGTACTAATACCGCTCTGTAAAGCCTTAGTAAGACCACACCTAGAGTACTGCATCCAGTTTGGTCACCACACTATAAAAAAGATGTTGAGACTCTAGAAAGAATGAAGAGAAGAGCAACCAGGATGATTAGCGGACTGGAGGCTAAAACATATGAAGAACGGTTACAGAAACTGGGCCTGGCTAGTCTAGTGAAGAGAAGGACCAGGGGAGACAGGAGAACAGCCTTCCAATATTTGAGGGGCTGCCACAAAGAGGAGGAAGGGGGTCAAGCTATTTTCCAAGGCACCTGAAGGTCAGACAAGGAATAATAGATGGAAACTGAACGAGGAGAGATTCAACCTGGAAATAAGGAGAAATTTTCTGACAGGGAGAACAATCAACCCATGGAACAGAAGTCACCTTCGGAAGTTATGGGAGGTTCATCACTGGAAGCTTTCAAGAAGAGACTGGACTGCCATCTGTCAGAAATGATGTAGGGTCTTCTGCTTGGGCAGAGGGGTTGGACTAGATGACCTACAAGGTCCCTTCCAACTCTGATTATCGGTTATCTATTTAGACTAGGGGAGTCCAACCTTGGCCATTTGAAGACTTGTGGACTTCAACTCCCGGACTTGTGGACTTCAATTCCCAGACTTCAACTCTGGGAATTGAAGTCCGCAAGTCTTAAAGTGGCCAAGGTTGGACTCCCCTGGTCTAGGCCATTAAGGAGATTTAAAGACCCAACACCACATTTTCATATCTGTAGGGACTGGAAAACCCAGAAGGAGGCAACTCAACACACTCCAGTTCACTGCATGGTAGGTGTGTACGGAGAAGACACAGGCAAGCTTGAATGAGCTGTCTGAGCCACAGATAGCCCTCTGCTTCTGGGGTCTCCAGCCTGAGGCTTGTGCAGGTGGCCACGCCAGGTTCTTGCTGCCTTCTGCCACCCGGGGCCACAATTTGCCCCCAAATAAGCGTGGAAGCTGCAGTTACAAACACGACAGTCTGGAGGACATGAGGAGAAGGAGTCAAAAGCTCAAGCGGACCAGAATGGCTTCATACCAGTTCAAGTCTCCTTGCTTGCTTGACTGGGTCAACCAACCCATTTGTTCTTTTTGCATACAACATGTTCCCCTCATCAGGGCCATGTCCACATGCATGGATACTGCAAACATTTCAAGATCAAAGAAGTTTGATGCACTGCTGGCTTAGAGATTTGATGCTCTTAGCTGTCCAGTCTGGGCTGTTAGACATCTTGTCTTTGGTGAGGGGACCATCTCCACCCCCCCATAATCCTCTAGTACTGGGGCCTCTAAATTTGACCACTTTAACACTTCCAGACTTAAAGTCTGGCTGGCTGAGGAATTCGGGGCGTTAAAGTCGTCCACTTGCTGAGTTCGGAGTATAATCTGCTGTATCCATCCGTCAATCAAGTCAAGGACGGCTCAAGCTGAGGATGAATGAGTCAGGGGAGGCCAATCTGCACCAAACTGATACAGATACAGATTAACAGAGTCGGAAGGGACCTTGTAGGTCATCTAGTCCAACCTCCTGCCCAAGCAGGAGACCCTATACCATTTCTGACAGATGGCAGTCCAGCCTCTTCTCGAAAGCCTCCAGGGATGAAGCTCCCACAACTTCCGAAGGAAACTTCTGTTCCATGGGTTGATTGTTCTCCCTGTCAGAAATTTTCTCCTTATTTCCAGGTTGAATCTCTCCTTTTGTGATGACCCCGGGTGGGATACAAAAGCAACAAAGTCACAAAAAACAGGTGAAGTCCCTTTAATACCTTCAACTTGGCTTCAAAGGTCCAAATATCATTGACTGGAGACAAAAAACCTCTCCCACAAATAGTTGCTAAAAGGAGGAAATGTCGTTCAAACTAAAAATACCTATAAATTATAAATAGAAAAAACAACACAAAACACACTGAAGCAATTAATGAGACAAGGCAGGATAAGGGCTTGAAGACGTCCACAGATATCGAAATGCACACACTGGGAAGGATGCCAGACTCAGATAAGAACTGAAAGACTAGAATTATTTCATGCTTTGTTTCCAGCACTGTCCCATGCACAGTTTGTCCTTTCAAACAGTCCTCACAGCTGCAGCCCATGAAGGGGATCAGGGCCCCTTCCTCCCCCATAAACCACACTATTCAGATTTCTCCCTTATCCACTCCTCCCTGTGTGCCCTAAGATGAAGAGGGGATGGGCCTAGGTCCCCTTCCCCAGTTTCCTCCACAACCTCCAGAGCCACACTTCCACTCCCTGTCGGCTGTTCCTCCTCTCCCTCGGAGTCAGACTCCAACCACGGCATGACACTCTAGTCAGTTTCTATCCATTTTTCCTTGTCTGGCCTTCGGGGGCTTTGGAAAATAGCTTAACCCGCTCCTCTCTGTGTCAAGCCCTCAAATATTGGAACATTACTATCTTGTCAGAGGAAACCCACCCTCAATTCCAGAAGACCTGCTCTTATCATTCAATCCCCTGCCACCCCCCCGGTGGTCTTCTTATTCCCTGCAAAAGGGGTGTGTGACTTCTCCCTGTTTCTTTCATGAGGAGCAGCAAAAGAATTTTGCAAACAAACTTCAACTGGGGAGTGGCAGAAAGAAGAATGTGTCTAACCGGCAGAGGCAGCTAAATTATCCAGGATCCAAGCCAAGGAGGTGGGGGGGGGGGGGTCAAATTACAAACGCTGAAGGCAAATCATCCCGAAGGTAGGAATGACTTCAGGAGCTCCTTTCGGAAGCTGCTGAGGTAGCAATGGTCTCTTTCTTAGGCTATGCATACTCAACTTCATCCATCCCACCGTCCGATGCAGTCACTTTTCCCGATCTAGGATTGCTAGATCCAGTGACATCAGTGTGGGGCATTCCTTTCTCCAGACTTTTCTCTCAAAAAAATGGCCACGTGATCCACAGGACGCTCTTTGCAACAGAACACAGGACCGGGTGGCAATGCCAGGACAAGCATGTGCAAAGTCCTCCCCAACAGCTCTTCCGCCACTCAACCTTCCCCCCAGTTTTCCCTGCTGGATCCTTTTTTGGGGGGGGGGGCTATGAAACCATCCCAAATGTTTAACTCAGGGGTGTCCAAACTTGGCAACTTTGAGACTTGTGGGCTTCCAAGCTGGCTGAGGAATTCTGGGAGTTGAAGTCCACAAATCTCAAAGTTGCCAAGTTTGGAGGCGATCCCCGGTGTAACTGCCCAGCGCAAGAGATGGAAAAACCCAACATATTTGCTGCCACCGTCTCCTCTTTCTGGCCGGCGTCTAAGTGACAATCCCCAACCAAGGAGTTTCAAGTGGTCACGGTGTCTTTAGAAAGGCCGCAAGCTCAAATTGGCCCAGTCAAATCTGTTTGGGTTTTCTCAAAGAAAAGTAATGGAGCCGTGTTCTAAGCCAGAAGAGCTCCAACCATTTGCGCCTCAGGGACCGGTTCTGTGGACAGGGGTTTTTCCGTGGACCAGAGGGGGCGTGGTTTCGTGTGCTGCCTGCATCCCGTGGATGGGGCTTTGCTTGTTTGCATGGACCTATTTCTGGCATGCTGTGGTACAGTCCATGGACCGGGGGTTGGGGGCCCCTGTTCTAGGCCACATGGGGTCTACCCGCTATCCCAGGGATGTCTAACTCAAGGCCGCATCCAGCTCCAGGATGCTTAGATCTGGCTCGCAGGGCCATCCCGGAAACAGCAAAGGACCTGCCTATAGGGCCTCTGACAGCAAAAACAGAACTCCTCCCGGGATCCATTTTTGCTGCCAGAGGGCCAGCAAAACGAACTAAAAATAAAACAAAAAGAGAAATGTTTCCCCTTTTGTATTTGAGCATACAAGAAGGGAGAGGAAAGAAGAAAGAGGAAAGACAAAAAAAAAAAAAGAAGGAAAATGGGAAGAGAGCAAGGAAGGAAAAAGAAGGGAAGAGGGGAAGGAGGAAGAAACGAAAGAAGAAATCTTTCCCCTTTTGCATTTGAGCATGCAAGAAGGAGAAAGGGAAAGAGGAAGGACAAAGAAAAAGAAAGAACGATGGGAAGAGAGCAAGGAAGGAAAAAGAAGGGAAGAGGGGAAGGAAGAAGAAAGGAGAATGAAGACAAAAGGAAACAGAAGAGAAGGAAGGAAGGAAGGAAGGAAGGAAGGAAGGAAGGAAGGAAGGAAGGAAGGAAGGAAGGAAGGAAGGAAGGAAGGAAGGAAGGAAGGAAGGAGATTATAATGAGAGGGAGGGAGGGTCTGAATGAAGTCCTGCCTTAGCACTTGGCTACCACAGATGCCCCTGACACAAGTGATATCGAGCCTACCCAGCCACGCCCACCCCAGCCATGCCCCCTCACCCCCCCATCAAACACAACCTTGATGTGGCCCTCAATGAAATCGAGTTTGACACCCCTGCCCAATCCTGATCCTCCAGGAGCAATGCAAGTGATAAAACAAAACGTTGATCACAGCCCCAACCACGGGGTAACTAAAGTAGAATAAAATCCTGGGGATGCTCACCTCAAATTTGCTCATGAACTCAGCAAAAATGCCAAAAAAGTCCTCCGAGGTTGTGGCTTTGGAGTCTTCCCCAAAGAAGGATAAGACTTTCCTGAATTCTTCCATGGCTTTGTGCTGGAGATCATCGAGGGATTGGACGGTGGGATCTGCACTCTCCAGGAAGGCCTGCAGTGGGTGGCTAAGGACCAGTGGTGGGATTCAAAAATTTTTACTACTGGTTCTGTGTGGGCGTGCTTTAGTGGGCACGGCTTGGCTTGGTGGGTATGGCAGGGAAAGGATATTCTGCAAAATCCCCATTCCCTCCCCACCCCACTAACCTGCTTTCCAGCTCTGTTCTCCTATGCAGGGCAACCAAAGAAGACTCAGCCTATCAGCTGGGACTCAATGGGAGGCGGAGAATAGATGGGGTTGGCGGGGCCAGTCAGAGGGGATATTTGCCGGTTCTCCGAACAATTCAAAATTTCCACTACCAGTTCTATAGAACCGGTCAGAACCGGTTGAATACCTCCTCTGCTAAGGATGGACAAACAGGACCGGCTGGCTTTTGCCCTCAAGAAGAAAAACTGACTCTAAAACCGATGGCAGTTCACACCTTCTGACATTCTTAATTATCCAGGTAAGAAAAGAAAAGAGCCAGTTTAGTGCAGTGGTTATAAGGCACCTGGCTAGAAATTGGGAGACTGAGAATTCCAGTCCCACCTTGGGCATGAAGCCAACTGGGTGATTTTAGGCCGGTCACTCTTTCACAGCCCTAGGAAGGAGGCAATAGCAAACCTCATCTGAAAATCAATTGCCAAGACAACTGTAGGGATAAATCCAGGCAGTTCAAAACTGTCTTGAAGAAGCAAATCACCCAGCTCCAAAAGCATCCATTATTCTAGAGGGGCTTCTCTGATACCAACACCGACACTGCACAAGGGTCAATGGCAACTCATTTGGCCCCTCGCTACAGCGCCAGGCCATGGGCCCCTCTACTGTCACTCCAATGGGGGCAGCTCTCGAGGCGAGAGAGGGACAAGCAAAGGCAGCCGACCCTCCCAGGGGAGACGGGAAAGAGCAGAGATTCTAACCTCATTCAACTATCCTCCAGCTCCCAATTAGTGACGCCTCTCACTATTCACGCCACCATAATTTGGTTACAAAATTAGGAATTTGGGAAACATTCATCCACACCACCACCACCCCTCCAATGAAGGATAGATATTTTCAACACCAGCCTGGGAAAAAAAAAATAAAGAAATTTCAGCCCAGATGTGTCTTAGAATCATTTAGTGGAGTTTGGTGGATGATAAATGTGGCAAGGGGAACGGAAGGACTCTGGGAGATTAAAGTTTCTGTTTCCAGATATAAAACAGCCATTTTATAATAGGAATGAGAAGTGTTTTCCCACCCCCCACCCCTCAAGAAGCCTCCCACCACCATCTCTCCATTTTGGTCCCTGAAATCTGGGCCCGTCCATTCCAGTGCGAAGAAACTTAGCACCCACCGCTCTTCCTAGAAGAATGAAATATTCTAGGAAATATTACAAAGGCAGAATATTACACCCCCCTGGATGAGAAAAGGAGAAACGTGCTCTTGGAAAGCGCCCCCTACTTTTGTTAACAGCCCCAGAAAGACAAAGGACATCTTATCTACAAGACAAAAGATCTCCAGCTCCAGGGTGATGGGATTACCCCTCACTCAGATCCAAACAAGGACAAAGCCATTATTAAGCCACCATAGGAATTGCCCAAAGCCCCTTCATTACATAACCCAACAAGATTCAACCAAGCCTGGGACACAGACAGCTTACAAGTTTAGCTGCATAGCCCTCTGGGAGTCTGACAACCAATAGGATACCTGCCCTTGCCACAGGAACAGGAAGCTCAAAGGCAAGGCTCAAGAGAGGGTATAAATATACATCTCTCTCCACTCCATGTGGTCAGTTGCACCAGGACCATGTGCTTAATGGTTCTGCTCCATTAAACCATCCTTCCAAGTATCCTCCATGTTTCCAGTGTCTTTCTCCCCACTTGGAACTGAGGGAAAAATTATAAGTTACTCTTTTATAATTCTCTTTTGCTCTTTCTGATGCTTCTTGTTAACATCCTCTTTCTCTCTCTCTCTGCATAAACCCCCACCCTATAACCTAAAATGTGTTCAGCTCCAAGTACATGATGCATTGTTAGAGTCCTCTTGGAAAACAGGAAGATCCGCCTGGGCTAGGCAACAAGTAAGATAAGGACATCCATCCAAGGTAAAGCCCCAACAATAAATATAAGATAAGACACTGAAGGACAGGAAACAATGTCATGCTGACCCCAGTTGATAGTTTAGCATCTAGAGAAGAAGGGGTGTGTGGGGGGGGCTTCTTGGGCGTGGCGTGTTCTGGGCAGGGGTATAAAAAGTATTGCTTGAATATGGAGGCTTGCTCTTCTTGTACCCAGTCCACTTGGGGAGGGACTTGAAGGCCCGTTTGCAAACGCTTATTTTCTTTAATAAACCTTTGAATGGTGAACCAGATTTGTTCCTGTGTTGTGAGTATTGAGTAATTCGGTTCTTACCTCTCACAGAACTGAACCTAACTGAATATTTCTTCCAACAAGTGACATCCCCCCCTCAACTTCCTCTGGTTCTCCAGAAGACCCAAAGATGACCTAGACCTCCCATCTCTTCATCTAACTTGCTTTTTTCTTTTTCTAGGGGGTGGGGTGGGTGGGTGGATGGCTTCATTTGTGGAATCCATTCTAGCAAGCCCCCCCCCCCCCCGCTTTCTCAGCAAAAGGATACATCCATCACAGGCACAAATCTGTCCTCGGGTGATGAAGGCACCATGTTCTGGCAGGCGATTTCAATCTCACGGACAGTGCGATGAAGGTCATTGAGGTCAGCTGTTAACGTTCTCTGATTCACTAAGGAGAGGGGGGGAAAAACAGTCCGAAATTTCAACAGCTTCATCTGCACCACCTTCTTCGCGAAGCAAGGAAAGATCTCTCAATAATAGAATAGAATAAAATAGAATAGAATATAGAAGAGAAGAGAAGAGAAGAGAAGAGGAGAGGAGAGGAGAGGAGAGGAGAGGAGAGGAGAGGAGAGGAG
>NW_020769332.1:2856056-2910227 GCF_900518735.1 Pseudonaja textilis | reverse complement strand
GAGAAGAGAAGAGAAGAGAAGAGAAGAGAAGAGAAGAGAAGAGAAGAGAAGAGAAGAGAAGAGAAGAGGGAATAGAATAGAATATAGAATAGAATAGAATTATGAAAGAATGAAATGGAATGGAATATAGAATAGAATAAAACAGAACAGAACAGAGCTGGAAGGGACCTTGACCTTGGAGGTCTTCTGGCAGGAGACCCTGTACCATTTCAGTTAAATGACTGTCCAGTCTCCAGTGATGAAGCATCTACAACTTCTAGGGGCAGGAAGTTCCACTGGTCAATTCCTCTATTAGGAATTTCCTCCTCAGTCCCAGATTGCTTCTCTCTTTGGTTGGTTTCCAGCCATCGTTTCTTGTCCTGGTGCTTCGGAGAATAATTTCACACACCCCCTTCTTTGAGGCAGCCCCTCAAATATTGGAATGCTGCCGTCAGCTCACTCCTAATTCTTCTTTCTATCATGTCACCCCTTCTTCACTGACTCGCCCATCTTCCATTAAGCAAAAAGCAACAGACTCAAAGGCTGCTTACTTCTCAGGACAGCTAGTCCTTGACTTAAAACCATCCATTTAGTGTCCATTCAAAGCACTTCACACTTGTGACTGTTACAGCATCCCCATGATCACGTGATCAAAATCAGACTGCTGGCAACTGACTCACATTTATGACGGTCGCAGTGTCCCAGGGGGTTGTGTGATCCCCTTTTGCAACCTTCTGTCAAGCAAAGTCAATGGGGAACCAGATTCACTTAACAACCAGGTTACTAATTTAACAACTGCAGTGATTCACTTCACAAATAGCAACAGCACTTGGACTTATCTACCGCTTCACCAGGTTTTACAGCCCTCTCTAGGAGGTTTACAGAACTAGCCTCTTGCCCCCCAACAATCTGGGTTCTCATTTTACTCACCTTGGAATGATGGAAGGCTGAGTCAACCTTGAGCCTGGTGGGATTCAAACTGCCAAATTGCAGGCAGTTGGCAGTCAGCAGAAGTAGCCTGCGGTACTGCACTCTAACCACTGCACCACTGTAGCTCAGTGCATCCGCCCTCAGGCTTTTCAGGGGTTGCTAAACACTTTTGTGCCACCCCTGCCCCTCCAACCACAGCAGACTTTGCCAGCATCTCACTCAGACTCACCTGCAGGACAAACTGGTCCCTGAGTAGGGGCAGGCAGAGTCACCTACTGGAGGGGACAGCAAATTATTTGCCACTGTCAGGAATGTTTCTTAATCTCGGCAGCTTTAAGGCCTGTGGACTTCAATTCCCAGAATTCCCAAAAAGCAGCCTGGGGAATTTACAAGCACATATATGGTTTCTGAGGTTGCCATGGTTGAGAATATTGTGCTGGAGGAATGTTGGCATGTCTAAGATGAGACAGGGTGGAGGATTCATAGACAGACACTGGGACGCGTCTCTCTGGTGAGTCTCAGTTTCTCACTATGGAAAGGCCCTATTTTGTTTATGCAAATTGGATGGTGCAATGGTTGCCCTATGGCAGTGTTTCTCAACACTTTAAGACACGTGGACTTCAACTCCCAGAATTCCCCAACCAGCTATCAGTTGCAGCCCCCGTGTCTTAAAGTGGCCAAAGTTGAGAAGCAGTGCCCCTATTGCATGGTCTGTCTACGCAATGGGTAACATTCCCAAACTTTTTTGGGTGAAACTATGAATGGATTGTTGGTTTTTTCTTTCTCACAAGACACTTTGGGCAGATCCTGTGTATCCTGTGAAAATAGCTTCTATGATTAAGCCTGTGAAGCTTCTTCGATTTCAGGCGACTTCTCTTTGTAAATTCAGCTGGGTTTTTTTTCCCCCTTTTTCTCCATCTGAGTTAGAAGGCTGAAAATGAACTAGACTACATGTGACCTGTTGAGTCATCCTTCTGGAGATATTTCTAAATTGCCTTCAACAATGATGAGGCTTCTAATATCCTGCCTGGGTTGCAAAGGTTGGGATAAACTCAGAACTGGAACTGCCTTGAAATTAACCTGCGTTGAATTGTACAGCACAGTCAAACAACAGCACAGGAAATTATTTTTGACCTTCTGTATTATGCCATGAAGTGTTTATGATAATGTTTATGTCATAAAATATTGTATGAAGTTTGCCAAACTCCACAGGGGTCATGACTCCCAGATTTTGGGTGCATTCTGCAAGTGAGCCCGTATGATTCAGCCTTCCAACCTTCCAAGGTCAATAAAATGAGGACCCAGGTTGTTGGGGGAATATGCTGGCTGGAGAAGGAAGTCCCTAAGGGTTAAAGTTGCCAAGATTAGAGGCCTCTTGGACAATGACAAACTGGTCAGGGAGAGCATGGAAAGGGGAAAATTGTAACCTTTGCACAGAAATATTCAGATCTAGCCTTTCTTTCACTGCAGCCACTTAACCTTAGTAAAAGAACCTATCAGTTCAACCAAATGGAGTCGAGGGTGTTTCTTTCCTAAGAACCTAAGCAGAGGCAGGCCTGACACCAGACCAGTGTATTAAACAAGCTATGCTTGTTGGGGAATTCTGGGATTTGAAGTCCACAAGTCTTAAAGTTGCCAAGGTTGGAGACACTTGCTGAAAAGCACTATGGGGCAGTAAATAAAGTCTAAGTGCTATTGCTATTGTTATTCAGAAATCGATCTGCCCTGAAGCAAGTCCATCTTGAAGTACATACCACATTAAACATCAGCACTGGAAATATTTTATAGCATATCATACTTTTTTACAAACTGTTTTAAGGTAATTTTTGTCACAAAATGCTGTATAACATTTGCCAAATTCCAATTCCACAAGGGCCCATGGGTCTCAGGTTTTGGACGCATTCTTCAAGTTAGTCTATTTGAGGTCCTTCGGTTCAAAAGCCATTGCCCTACAATGCATCATTTTACCCAGTAAAGGATTATGGGAACAAGAGTTTTAATAGTAGGTAAATGGACAGAACTGGGAGACCCACAGATTCTTCCCATCCCTGTTTCCCTCTAAACCAAGTGATGTCAGGGGAAAAAAGGCCCATCCTTTGTGATTTACCTTTGGCAGCATGTGGCACTGTGGGCAAATCCCTGGCAAAGCCCAGGAGCTCTGGGAAATGTTGGCTAAGTGATTTGGCAAGAATATGCAGAAACGTGGATTTCCCATCGACTGTTTTCGTTGTGTTCAGCTGGAAGAAAGTCAAAAGAGAAAAGCAATACTGATGAGTGACGGAGTAATTCCAGCCATACTGTGCTGGTTGTTAGTCAGCTCAAAAACACGGCCCATCATTGCAGCAGAAAAGATTCTTCAGAAAATGAACACGCTTGCTCATAATTGTTGGGTTCACACAGCAAAGCTAAGCCAGCCTCATTATTTTCATTTGTTACCCTGGTCAACTTTCTCTGCTACCAGTTGGGGTTCATAAGTGGGTTCTGTAACAGCAATCCTCAAAAGCTCTTTGCAAAGCAGAGCAGCTGCTTGGGTTCCCATGACACAGCTGTCCCAAGAGACCTGGTGGAGCCTTCTACATCACTGATTCAGTTTAAGAGCCTTAGATTTATTAGATGTTCATGGCTGCCCGTCTCACATACATTAACTCGGAATACAGAATAACAGAGTTGGAAGAAAGCTTGAAAATCTTCCAGTTCAACCCCCTAGGGGCTCGAGCAGGAGATCTTATACCATTTCAGACAAGTGGCTGTCTTAAACGTAAAGGTTCCCCTCGCACCTACGTGTCAGTCGTTTCCAGCTCTAGGGGGTGGTGCTCATCTCTGTTTCAAAGCTGAAGAAGAGCCAGCGCTGTCCGAAGACGTCTCTGTGGTCATGTGGCCCGGCAGGATTAAACTCCGAAGGAGCACAAAACGCTGTTCCCTTCCCACCAAAGTGGTCCCTATTTTTCTACTTGCATTTTTACCTGCTTTCAATGCGCTAGGTTGGCAGAAGCTGGGAGAAGCAACAGGAGCTCACTCCATTACACAGCACTAGGGATTCAAACCGCCGAACTGCCAACCTTTCTGATCGACAAGCTCAGCGTCTTAGTCCCTGAGCCACCGTGTCCCTAGCAGCTGTCTAGTTTCTTCTTAAAAACCTCCAGGGTTGGAGCACCTACAACTTCTGGAGGGAAACCGTTCCACTGGTTAATTGTCCTAACTGTCTGGAAATTTTCTCCTTGCTTCTGGGTTGCTTCTCTTCTTGTCTCCTTTATTCTAGGTTCTAGGGTTTTAAAGCTGGCTGGATCCAGGGGCCGAACAGCATTTTAGCAGAAAAGGAGAGGTTACCACTGTGCAATTTTTGGCAGAACGATAATTAGGGACAACTTCTTTAAATAACAAAAAATTATCCCTAGTCCTACACCCAACAATACACGGCTTTGATACTGGGAGAAGAGATTTCTCCATCAGGCTGACTGAGAAGGCTAGCAGGGATCCAAGGCCTGATGCCCCCCATCCTCCTGCCCTGATGGCTACTACAGGAAGCAGCGAATTTGGTGCTTTCCAAGACAATAATCGGACCCAATTTTCAGAAAGGATCAGACACAAGTTCAAGATGACCCTCTGAGAGCAAATCTCCCTATAAGTAGTTTGCCACGAATTGGCCCAAGAAGGAAGAAGGCAGAAACCTGGAAAATTAAGCCCTTCCACACTCATTGACAAATCCCCCTTTTTCCCCGAGTGAAAAAAGAACAAGGTTTTCTTCAAGCTGCCAAGAACATGCATTCAGCTTCCGCAAACCATTTTGCAAACCCGTAGGGGAACATGGCCTCTAATGTAAATCACCAGGCAGTAATTCAGCAATTTGGAAACGATTTGGAAAACGTGCTTTGGAACTGTTGAGAGCCCAGCGCCTGCCTGGATCATTCATTAAAGTCGCCTGATTGTGTCTAGGCTGAAAGTGGCTGAAAAGAGGATGCAGCGGCTTTAAGAGTTGCATTCAACTATTTGAAGTTACAAGATTAACCCAAGAAAGTCAAGGGAGCAGCCACGCAGTGGTGGGATTCAATTTTGTTTTACTACCGGTTCTGTGGGCGTGGCTTGGTGGGCGTGGCAGGGGAAAGGACGCTGTAAAAACTCCAGTCAGGGGTGGTACTGGCCAATTCTCCGAACTATTCAAAATATCTGCTACCGGTTCTCCAGAACTGGTCAGAACCTGCTGAAGGCCACCTCTGCAGCCGTGACTCTCGAATCAAAGGAAGCACCTTGATGTTTTTCACAGGCTCCCTCTGCTCCGAGTCACCTCTGAATCCTGCAGGATTTCAGCTTAGAAGGGCTCCTGCAGCAATCTGCCAGGGAAAAGGGCGGCGGGGGGCCCCTCCTGAGGTCCCCCCACACCCTATTTTTTACCTGGACGGCTTCTTGCAGCATTCTGCGAGCCAAAACGGGGCACAAGGAGGCCCCTGTGCCCCATTTTGGCTGGCAGAGGCACCGCGGGCTGGTCCTTTATTATTTCCAGGTCAGCCCCCTGGGCCAGATCTAAGCACCTCACAGGCCGGTTCTGGTCCATGGGCCTTGAGTTTGATACCAGTGCAATAGACCAATAAAGAGCACAGTGTATCTGGATTTTGCACAGACGTGACTAGTCTAGTCATTGGAGGAATATGAATATTAATTAAAGTGGAGGGCCTGAGAGAAATTTAACCTGTTTGGTTCACCCCTTTCTTGCATCCTTACGCAAAGACTTTGCTCTCTGGAGAAAGCCCTAAAGGGGGGAAAGGGGGAAGGAAAGAGGGGGAAAAAAGGAGGACAACCAGCAGTAGAAGAGATGGTCTGGGTTATAACACAGGGGTGGGATTCTACCGGTTCTTCCCGGTTCGGCCGAACCAGTAGCTTCGAAGATCATCTGGGAGCGAACCAGTTTGCTCCAACGATCAGCTGCTGGGCCCACCTAGCCACCCAGGCTCCAGACTGACCTTTATTTCCTGCTTTTGATGCTCAGCTCCATCGCGCGGCACAGCGGATTGCCGCGCGTCAGCTGTTGAAGACCCAGGGAGAGCGCAGGGGTGCCGGAGGAGGTCAGTAGCAACACCTCTTCACGTGCAAAGCATGCCCACCAAGTCACGCCCACCGAACCGGTGGTAGCACAATTTGAATCCCACCCCTGTTACAACAGCGATGGATGCACCCCTGAGAGACCTGAAGGAGAAGGTCTGGAGGAGAGGATGTGGGTTGCTAAAAGCTGGATGACACATAAATCAAAGTCCCCTCTTTAACCCAAGGAGAGCATCCATCTAGCCAGGTTTGGAGGCCACTTACCTCTGTGAGGAAGTTGATTTTAAAGCTGGTTGTTTTGTTGGTTTGGGGTTGCCCATGGTTTAGGTAGTTGCCCATGGCCAGCACAAACTGTAAAGAGAGTTTCTGGTGAACCACAGATCAGAGAAAACCATCCATTAGCTCCCATTTCTGCCCTGTCTGTTGGTGCTGAATTAACAGGATTCCGTCCTGGTTCACACAACAGATAGAGACCTGCTGTATACATCGCACGCACAGGATTTGGGCCTGTCACTCAGCCTACCCAAAAGCCCAGCCACGAGAGGCTACCTCTACGCAGACTTTTACACACTAGAAACGAAGCGGGCTGGACGTCCTGCCTGGGATGATTCTCCTGCCCCAGAAGGATCGGAACTGTAAAGAGACTCGGTGGCCATCTAGTCTATCCTCTGTATCTGTTGCTCACTCCAGGTTGCACTGTGCCTTTCCTTTTTGCCTGGAGGGCTGCACTCATGCAAAGGACGGAGGGAAATACTGTGAATTTTCACAAAATCAGTCAGTTGTGGCTTACACAATCGAACTGTCAGGAGTTTGCATGACACACCATGCCAAGAACTCACCATGCAAGCTTGCACAACGTGCAGGCTGAATCACAGATGGCTAATATAAGGCTGAGCACATCCACACAACCCAGGTTGTGTCCCAAACGTGCATTTTTTTTTCAGGAGGCAGCTGGACTTCCTTGTTTTTTCTTTTGAAGACATTTCGCTTCTCATCCAAGAAGCTTCCTCAGCTCTGTCTGGATGGTGGGGAAGGGAAGGATTTATATTCCTTGCAGACAGCTGGTCATTTGCATCCTTTTAGAGGGTTGTTGAGGCCAGTTGAAGGTTTACTTGTATCCCTGGGGTCACCTGAGTGGTGCTTCTGGTTGCTGTAGTCTGGTATTTTTTCCATTCCTACTTCCACACCATTCCAAGAGTGTTCATCCCAGATTGTTTAGCTAAAAGTCTGTAGAGATTCTCAGTCATCCAGGCCATGGTGGTCCCAAAGGTGCTTTTTTCAGGAGGCAACTGGACTTTCTTCTTGTTGTTGTTGTTTTTAAGACGTTTTGCTTCTCATCCAAGAAGCTTCTGCAGGTCTGACAGGATAGTGGAGAATGGAAGGGTTTATATAGGAGCATCACTCAGGTAACCCTGAGAATACAGATAAACCTCCAAAGGACCCACTAAAAAGGATGCAAATGACCAGCTGCCTGCAAGGAGTATAAATCCTTCCCTTCCCCACCATCCAGTCAAACCTGAAGAAGCTTCTTGGATGAGAAGCGAAACGTCTTCAAAAGAAAACAAAACAAAACAGAAAGTCCATCTGCCTCCTGAAAAACGCCCCTTTGGGACAACCACGACCTGGAGGACGGAGAATCTCTACGGAATCCCAGGTTGTGTTTTGTGAGGATAAAACTACACAGCATGACCCTCCTTCAACTGTGGGAGGAGGCAAGGGACAGTGAAGACCATTCCTAGATCAAAGAGAAGCTACAGGTAGTCTAGTCCAAGCATTCATTTATCAATGGTTCGAAATTACAAACAGTGCTGGAAAAAAAAGTGTCTTAAGATTGGCCCTTACACTTAAGACCGTCACAACATCCCTGTGGTCATGTGATTGAGATTTGGGCGCTTGGGAATTGGCATGTGTTTCAACAGTTGCAGCAACCCTAACCCTAACCCTAACCTGGGGTCATGGGACCTTGCCACCTTGCCAGCCAGCTTCCAACAAGCACAAGGTCAACTCATAAAACATTCCTAGGCCTGTTTTAGTAGTTGCATTAAAAAAAAAGGGCAGGGGGGAGGAAAGAAATTTGGGAGAGCAGTGAAGTGTTTGAAAGCGAAAGTACATTCCAACTCTTTAACTTTAAAAGATTGTAACTAGACTACCAGAGCTTTTCCACGCGAATATATTTAATTGGAGAATGTGAATGCTGGAACGTGATGAGCCTGTGAAGGTGCTCAACTGGAGAGTCTGGTTTATGAGACACCCAGGGGGGAGGGAGGGGGGGAACAGGGTCACAGGGGACTGTAAATGACATATGCCAGAGTTGGCTTCATACAGGGCAGTGCCGGTATGTCGCCTCTAATGAATCCATGGAAGTTGGTTGAAGCTTGGCTCGAGAATCATGATTTAATTCGGGTGATTGCTGGAATCCTGACAGCAAGCCAACTCTGGCATACACAGGCAATGGGGAAGCTGGATTCACTTCACAACGGTGGCCAAAAATTTTTATAAAATCAGATGCAGCTCACACAGACTGCATCCCTACGGGAAAGCTGGCAGACTTTCCCCAGTTTTCTGCAGCTCTCACCCCTGTAGTGCCACACTGCCATCTTCACTGGGGGTGCATTGAGTGACACTTAGGGAAGCAAACGGGTTTTTCCAGGGTGGAGAGAAGGACCCCAAACCTTCCCCTCCCCCTCTGTCTTTGGCCCCTGGGAGTGGAGCAGAGAGCGTGGTTGTTGGTGACCGGTTCTTGGATCGAGGCTGGCAGTGGGGGAGCCCCAATCCTGGCTGAGACAGTTTCTCTCCTGTCAACACTGCCACCACTTCTGGCGTGGGCAGAATCCTTGTTTGCTTTCTTCCCAAGGCAGAAGAGGGGTCAGCAGTGCAGGCTGCTACCCTTCTTAGTTTGGCCAAGGTAGCATATTTTGGGGGCGTGATGCAGAACAACCCTCAAGATTTTTTACAGATTAATAGTGTTGGAAGGGACCTTGTAGGTTATCTAGTCCAACCCCCTGCCCAAGCAGGAGGCCCTATACCATTTCTGACAGATGGCAGTCCAGTCGCTTCTTGAAAACCTCCAGGGATGAAGCTCCCACAACTTCCAAGGGCAACTTCTGTTCCATGGATTGATTGTTCTCCCTGTCAGAATAATTCCTCCTTATTTCGAGGTTGAATCTCTCCTTGATCAGTTTCCATCCATTGTTTCTTGTCTGGCCTTCGGGTGCCTTGGAAAATAGCTTGACCCCTTCCTCCTCTCTGTGGAGGCCCCTCAAATATTGGAAGACTGCTCTCCTGTCTCCCCTGGGCCTCCTCTTCACTATGCCCAGTTCCCACGATCATTCATTGTATGTTTTAACCTCCAGTCCCCTAATCCTCCTGGTTGCTCTTCTCTGCACCCTTTCTAGAGTCTCAACACAACACAAGATGTTGTGTGAATCCAAGCGGTTGCTCAGTAGATGCTTGGAAGGCCTGGTGGATCACTCATAGAGGAGGTTCTGGGAGGAGGGGGCAGGGCAGCATGTCCCTCTACATCCAGAGGGCCCCAGGGGGTTGGTTCCCCGCTTCACGCTTCCATACAAGCCTCCAAAGGATGCCATCGCTTTCTGGGAATCCTCAGTAGCTGGCCCAGGTTCAGAAGGCACTGAAGAAAGACCAGACCAGGAGTCCCTTCGCTGAGTCCACCGCTAGAGAGCCCGGTCAGATTCCATGCCATGCACGTGAACCGCTCAGGGGAACTCCATGTCCACTGAACTAATGAGGACAGAGAGCCTCAGGGCTGGCCAAGCAGCACGTCTCCTCTGCTAACCCTGAGTTAATTGATAGCCAGCCAAGGAGGGAGCTGTGAACCAGGTGTCCTTTATGGCGTTTTGAGTGGGTGCAAGGTGCCATTTGGAGCCTGTGCCCTGGGGGCCAACTCTGGTTCCTGGTTAATGCATGTTCTGAAGCTGCAGGGTGGCTTCTCTTCAAAGGGAGATGGCTTTGAGGGGTTGCAGTCCATCAAAATACAGCTGGAGGTCTTCTGGTCCAGCCCCCGTCTCAAGCGGGAGACCCCATACCATTTCAGAGAGGTGGCTGTTGAGTCTCTTCTTAAAAGCCCTCCAGTGATGGAAGCACTCCCAACTTCTGAAGGCAAGCCCTTCCACTGGTTAATTGTCCTTCCTGGGAGGAAGTTTCTCCTGAATTCCAGGTTGCGTCTCTCCTTGATTCGTTTCCATCCATTGTTTCTTGTCCTGCCCTTCTGGCGCTATGGAAAATAGCTTGACCCCCTCACTCTTCTTTGGGGCAGCCCCTCAAATACTGGAATAGTACTACCATGTCACCCGTAGTCCTTCTTTTCTCTAGACTAGCCATGTCCTATTCCTACAACCATTCTTCTTATGTTTTCGTCTCCGGGCCTTTGATCATCTTAGCTGCTCTTCTCTGAACTTTTTCCAAAGTCTCAACCTCTTTTTTGTAATGTGGTGACCAAAACTGGAATGCTGTATTCCAGGTGTGGCCTTACTTTATAAAGGGGTACTAACACTTCCCATGATTTTGATTCTATGCCTCTGTTTATACAACCGAGGATTGTATAAAGAGAGGCGATAACTCTAGTTTAGTTCAGTTTAGTTTACTTTATTGTCATTGCACCTCATACAACGAAATCCAAAACCATCTTCAGTGCCCATCGTGATCATGGAAAATAAACACAAACACACATCCTTCACGTTCTATACAATTGAGTTGAAAACCCCCAACACTGCACCAACACTGCACTATATACAGTGGAATTCAACAGAGCGACTCCCCTGGGATAGAAGCTGTTTTTCAGCCTATTTGTCCTTGTTTTTATTATTATCCTGTACCGTCTGCCGGATGGTAATCGTTTTAAAAAAAGGGGGTGCCCAGGATGAGATGGATCTTTGAGGATGTTTTGAACAGGAGGGGAAAAACAGAAGCCCCTCCCTGATTTTGGCTCCGAATGGCTTTTTTGTACAAGGCATTGGGCCCTCTGGGGCCGTGTGGTTTATCCTGCATGTTAGAGGGAGTAAGCACAGCCCAGTCCCCACAAATAAGGGCAGCAGTTCCATCAACCTCCCTTTTACTTTATAGAAGCATCTCTGGAGGCTGCAGGGATTGCCCAACAGGCAGGACTAAAACACAGGACCCATAACCATGGTGAGAGCGGGCAGGAAGAAACCAGGACCATAGGAAACCCCCTACCCAGAATTCTAGCCCTCCATGGGCTCCCCTCCTTGTGGGGAAGGGCCAACCTCCCCACCTAAGCAACCCTTCAGCATCCCCTCCACTGCCATGGTTACCTGTCTGCAGGAGACAACAGAGCTGAGCTACAAGGCGCTTGGCCTCCAACTGGCATCTTCTCCACCCACCTGGCCTCTGCTGGGGGTGGGAGGAGTTGAAGGCCAAGAGATGAGAGGGGCCTCCCTCAGGAGGACTCTGTTAGAACAACCCTCTCTTCACTTCCTTGTAGAAAAATCAGGAGTTTTAGAGATAAAAGAAGTGAAAGGAAAATAAGGAGAGCTACAAAGAATTGCTAGCAGCATCATGCAGATGTCAGGGGTGGGAAAGAGAGGGAGGGAGAGGGTGGGGGAGAGAGAGAGGGAGAGAAAGGGAGGGAGAGAGAGAGAGAATGAGGGAGGGGAGGGAGGGAGAAAGACACAGAGAGGGGGGAGAGGGAAAGAGGGAGGGAGAAGGTGGGAGAAAGAGAGGGAGAGAGGGAGGGAGGAGGAGAAACACACAGAGACAGACAGACAGACAGACAGACAGACAGCAGAAGTTCGAAGAAGAGGCAGCCAGTGGGACTCTGTGCCTTGAAAGTCTGGGAACTGCCAACAGGTGGCTGAGTAAAAGGGAACGGTGGCCCTCTGGTGGCCACTACTAGGAACAAGAACGTTGTTTGACCAACCTCCAATATTTTGGCCAGTTTCTTGCTGTTCTTCAGTTCCAGGGAAGCATTATAGATGCACTCACAGCTGGCCGTAATCTCCTCTGCCTTCTCCTGCAGGGTTGTCTTGAAGTGAAGGCTGCACAGGCGGGTTTTATATTCAGGCACCAAAAGCATCTGGGAGAGAAGGAAAAGAAGGGACAAAGGAAGACCGTCACACCGGAGGCGGCCTAAAGATCCACACGCTCCTTGAGATGGTAACAGGCAATTCTGGGAGTCTGGAGCACAAGGATGACATTTTGCCCTCAGGACATTTCGTAACCTTGCTTGAACCTGTTGGAAGAAATATCCACCTGGTTCAGTTCCAAGTGGGGACAAAAACACCGGAAACATGGAGGGGGATTGGAAAGATGGTTTATAGGTGGACAGGACCACCTGGGTTTTGAGGTCGTGGGCAGCTGAACACATAGAGTGGAGATTGATTATTTATATCCGGTCTTGGGCCTTGCCCTTGAGCTTCCTGTTCCTGTGCAAGAAATGTATTCTATTGGCTGCTGTCAGACTCCCATGGAGTTATGCAGGAGTCATAGCTGAGGTTGTCTGAGATAAGTTTAGTTGAAGTTGCTGGATGGTGCCATGTCCTCAGGTGATTTTGTAATGCAGTGAGCTCTGCTGATAGATTATGTCCTGAAGGGTCATGTCTTAATCCCAGCATCCTGGAGCTGAAGCAGTGGTGGAATGCTACCAGTTTGGACCAGGAGGAAAAAATCCCTGGACTAATTGGCCCTCCCAGCCGCCCCTGCGCTCTTCTCTTCTTTATCCTCTCAGCTGACTGGCGCTGCAGGTCTCAGCTGGTGTGGGGAAAGCTGTGCGCCAGCGTTAGGCAAAGCAGGCCCACCAAGCCATGTCCACCAATCCACTGGAAAAACAATTTGAATCCCACCACTGAGCTGAAGATCCTGTTTTGTAGATAGGCTGGCCCAGTCCTTCCCAATGGCACCCAATATCTGCTGGAGGCAGGGATATCTGGGTCTTCATTCTGTGTTTCTGTCTCCCTTAAGATTTCTATTTCTCTTTTAGGAGAAGTATAATATTCTGCCTTTTTAATATTCCCTAAAATATTTCACTCTTCTAGGAATGAAACTCTAGCTGGTAAGAAGATGACCCTGACCATATGTAGTGAATTCATGGCCTGCAAAGGATTCTTCTTCCTTTTCTAACAGCTGCATATTAAAAAAAAAAAACATGAAAGTCCTGCAGGCCACACCTTGAACAATTGCCCAAATCTCTTCCTTGGACCACCCAAGAGCTCCCATCGTCTCTTCCAATCTGATTGTTCTCCTTGAGGTTCCTCGTCCAGGAATTCCGGCAAAGATCAACACTTTTAACGATGTCCACAGTGGTGCGTCAAAAAGGCAGGGTAGCAAAAGCTGAGCCAAGGATGGATTGGGGGAACCCCGCTTAGACTTTCTCCTAGGGTTACATCAAGGGTTAATCTGCTCTGACATTCATCCGGGCATCAATTTACAAGAGGCACAATGCAGCTAGTTCAGATGTTTAAATGAGGGGCTAAACTTGACACATTGGCTGTTCCATGTTGCAAAACAGGGTGATCCCCTTCCTCTCTGTGGCAGCCCCTCAAATATTGGAGCACTGCTCTCCTGTCTCCCCTGGTCCTTCTCTTTACTAGACTAGCCAGGCCCAGTTCCTGCAACCGTCCATCGTATGTTTGAGCCTCCAGTTCCCCTCATCATCTTGGTTGCTCTTCTCTGCCCTCTTTCTAGAGTCTCAGCCTCTTTTTTTTATACCGGGGTGACCAAAACTAGGTGCAATATTTTAAATTTTTTTATTACTAAGGCTTTATAATGCGGTACTAATACTTTTATCAATTCCCCAATTATTGGCAATAAACTGTATCTTAGATTAACAGAGTTGGAAGGGACCTTGTAGATCATCTAGTCCAATCCCCTGCCCAACCCACCCACTCACCCTCCCACCCGCACTTCCTGTGACCTTGATTCTCTCCTTCTCTTAACGTAGCCTAGGATTGCATTGGCTTTTTTGGCAATTAACTCAGGGTATTTTGAGCAGTGGTGGGATTCAAAATTTTTTAATGCCGGTTCTGTGGGCGTGGTTTGGTGGGCTTGGCAGGGGAAGGATACTGCAAAATCCCCCTTCCTTCCCCACCCGACTAACCTGCTTTCCAGCTCCGTTCTCCTGGGCAGGGCAGCCAAAAAAGACCCAGCCGATCAGCTGGGACTCAACGGGAGGTGGAGAAGAGATGGGGTTGGCGGGGCCAGTTAGAGGTGGGATTGGCTGGGTCTCCGAACTACTCAAAAGTTTCCACTACCGGTTCTCGAGAACTGGTCAGAACCAGCTGAATGCCACCTCTGGTTTTGAGGTTAACTGGAGGGGTGATTCTGGCCAGGTGCCTTTTAGCTACCCAACTCCCATTTAGCCTAGTGAGTCTCATTGTGGTCTATAAATCTGCTCATGAAGTCTTTAGATGGCCTTCTTAAGTGCGTCCTGCTAGCACAAGGACTGTTTTGTTTATACATATGCTTGTTAAACAAACACGTCTTGTCCAACACAGCCTGCGCCACATTTGCTAGAGCCCCACATTCATCTTGGTTTATCCTTGGGTTGGTGAATTGGGTTACTCCAACACCAATCACCCCAAAGAGGTTTTCCACGGACAATACCAATAGCACTTAGACCAAGGGTGTCAAACTCAAGGCCTGGAGGGCTGGATCTGACCCGTTGGGTGCTTAGATCTAGGCCACGGGGCTGCCCTGGAAATAGCGAAGGACCGGCCCGCGATGCCTCTGCCTCTGACTGAGGGTTGCAGGAGGTCATTGAAGCCAAAAACGGAGCTTGGGAGTCCCTTTTCACTGGCAGAGTGCTCAAGCCACCACAGGTGCACCCAACATGAGTGGCTGCCCACCTTGGCCACACTCACCCTGGCCCAGAGGTGGGATTCTACCAGTTCGGACCTATTTGCTAGAACCGGTTGTTAACATTCTAAGCAGTTTGGAGAACCGGTTGTTAGAAGAAATTACTGGCCTAATCCTGTAAGGAAGGCAGGAAGGAAACAATCTGGGGTTGCTTACAGAAACTGCCTCTCCGTTAATCCTTATTACATTCTTGGCAGGACTAGACTTCCTGTCTCAGGAACTTCTCTGGAGTTTATTTCCCCTCCTTTGCTGGTACTTTGCCTGTGTGAAATCAAGTTTGACACCCCTGACTTAGACTTATATACCGCTTCACAGAGCTTTTACAGCCCTCTCTAAGCAGTATACAGAGTCAGTCTATTTGCCCCCACAATCTGGGTCCTCATTTTACCCACCTGGGAAGGAGGGAAGGCAGAGTCAACCTTGAGCCTGGCGAAATTCGAACTGCAGAATTGGTGGCAGCTGGCAGGCAGCAGAAGGCGCCTGCAGTACTGCATGCTAACCACTATGCCACCGTGGCTCAAGGCGCCCATCCTCAGACTTTTCAGGGGCTGCTAAACACTTTTGCGCCACCCCTGGACCCGCCCCCCCCACCAAATTGGACCTCTCACACCTCTCAACCCCCACAGCAGACTTTTCATCGCATCCCGGCATTTCACTCAGACTCACCTGCAGGATAAACTGGTCCGGCTCACTCAGCTTGCTGGGGTCGCCCTGGTAGCTGTGGAAACGCTGCACCTCCTCGGCGTCGGGTGCAAAGAGCAGCAGCTGCTTGATGTGCGTGGCTTCCAGGCGGTCACTCTCCATGCTCAGGAGGATCTGGCGCAGCTCGATGTGGGAGAGCTTGAGGTGCGCAATCAAGATGGCTGGCCGGAGGACGAGAAGGCGTCAGCCAGGACGCTGGGGTGAACTTTGCCGAAGCGGCTTTGGTTTCTCGGCCGGGACCGGCCAAGACCACAAGGATTCCCACCCACCCTCCATCCAGCAAGGCAGCACAAGGTCTCAATGGTCCCCCCTGCCCAAATGATATTCTGAGGGCGATGATACTTTCTGCCACAGACCTGTTTATCCTTTGAGTTTATCATCAAAGGTTTCCCAGAAATGACTAGAGGGCCATTTGTCCAGAGTGGCATGAGGATTCCCGCCCTGGGCAGAAGGTTGGTCTAGAAGACTTCTAAGGTCGCTTCCAACCCTCTGACTGACACCTTACCTTTCCTCCAGGAGTTTGGGATAGTGTTGGTAACTGTAGAGTTTAGTTAGGAAGATGGTGGGACGGAGGCTGCAGTGGGGCAATCCAAGCACCCCGTTTTCTTTATGGGAAGCACATCCCCTCGATCTGTTTGACCACACCCGTGGACACCCCCTCCTCCCGTCTTGGGCAAAGGTCCATTGCTCCCGAGGTCTTCTCCGCACCCTCCTGTCCTGGCCCGCTGGCTGTTACTCACCTGTGTTGTAGGCCTTTTTGTGGGACAGAATCTCAACCAGGTGCTTTTTTTTAAGGGGCTCCGGCAAGGCGCTTGGTTCTGGAAGAGAAACTGCAAGATTGAATGTGAGATAAGGAGAGGGTTCAAGAGGCCTTGGGAAGGAGGAAAAAAAATATGAAGCTGTAGGACTGGCATGGCATGCATTTGGACACCCTGAAAATCCCTGGTGGGCACCCACAACATCGCAGGAGAAGAAGGAATCTCTAAGTCAAAGGCACGAGATATTCAGGACATCTCAGGCCCAGCCAGCATCAGCACCC
This sequence comes from Pseudonaja textilis, assembly GCF_900518735.1. The sequence goes on along the minus strand of NW_020769332.1, from coordinate 2,893,714 downwards.
CCTAATTCCTCCTTGCTTCTTGGGGGGAAGACTCCTCATCTTCACTTCTCTCAGCCTAAACCTCTTCACTTGGATTCCCCAATTGGCCCACCCAGAATCTTCTGCCCAACATCCCTGTGGTTATGACCAGCCCGAGTCTGAGGCTCAAAAGGGAAACTTAGCACCGGGCACAATAATCCACCTCCAAGCTTAGAGGCAGTCTACCTTTGAAAACCAGTTCTGGATGGTGAGGATGGTTGTGGTCTTTGTGGTCTTCCAAGAGCTACAAAGGGGATCCCAAGCACTGCTGGCTGAGGGGTATCCTAAAACTGGTGAGCCATGAACTTCCCAACAGCCATAAGGAAGTCCCTTTCATCTTCAGGATCTCTCTTCATGTGGGAATAATGATTATAGCCAAATGTATTTATTCAGTTATTAGTTAGAGAACCAGTTTAGTGCAGTGGTTACAAGGCACCCTCTCAGTCCCAAACCACTCCTGAAAAACCTTGACAAAGAAACTGACAGGGAGAACAATCAACCCAGGGAACAGAAGTTGCCCTCGGAAGTTGTGGGAGCGCCATCACTGGAGGCTTTCAAGAAGGGACTGGACTGCCATTTGTCAGAAATGTTGTAGGGTCTCCCATTTGGGTGGGGGGTTGGACTAGATGACCTACAAGGTCCCTTCTAACTCTGATTATCTGTTATCTGACCAGTCCAGGCAGACACCGGGAGTCAAAAATTGACTTGAAGGCCCCAAGAAAGAAGTTAGTGATTTCCTGGAGCTCAAAGCATTATATTTTCTACCCCCATTTTTCTACAAACAACCAGCCTGTCAGGAAGGTTGTGTAGGCGGGGTGGGAGAGCACACAAGTGGCCAGTGTGACCCCATCAGCTTCTCTGGCTACAGGTGAGCCTGAACCGATTCAGGGGTGGGATTCAACCGGTGTTACAACCGGTTCGGTGAGAGTGCTGCGCACGCGTGTACAGCATTTGGGGAAAAATCATCAGCCGTGCCACCCGGACAGCTGACAAGTGCGGTGCGCGGGTGCGCAGCGTTTGAAAATCCTCTTCTTTCCTGCTTTTTCAACCTCAGCCGTGCCGCGCAAAGCAGCTGAGGTTGAAAAAGCAGGAAATAAAGGACAGGTAAGAGCCTGGGCAGGTGGGCCAAACGGACAACAAGAAGATCATCGCAGCAAACCTGTTCGGCGTCAGCTGCTCTTCTGAGCTACCGGTTCTATAGAACCGGGCCGAACCGGTAGCCTTCCACCCCTGAACTTACTGCCTCTTCAACTAGCCCTGTCCCTTGCAAGGGATTGTAAGGGTCCCTGGCATGATGGACATCCCATCCGCCGAACTGCAGAAAGGGGCTTTCCCAACCTCTCCTCATAAGACTGGGTTATCCCTCCAGGACGGCCAGAGCAAAGGCTGGCGTTATGGGAGCTGACGCTTCTTATCGTATCTGGAGAGCCCAGATGGCCCCACCGAGGAGCCGTGGGAGGGAGGGGGGGATTTCGGCATCCACCTGCTTTGCATGCTTTGCAAATGTATGGGTGGCTCCCCCACTCTTCCCTCCCCCTGGGAGCATTGGAGCAAAAGTCTTGGCAATTCTCCTGCCCGCCCACTCAATGCCCAGCTGTGACCCACATACCAGCGGATTTGGCCTAGATCTGAGGCGCAATGGGGTTAAAAGGAAGCGAGTGTCAGCCAGCAGAAATCTCCAGCAGAAAGCCAAGAGCGCCCCGGGAGCCACTGGGAAGCAAAGCGATGCTGCTGCCCCAGGTCAGCAAGCAAAGGCCTTGTGGAACAGTCTCCGGGGCAGCACAGACGTAGGAGAAGCTCCACAGAGTGAAGCAACCCCACCCCGTGTGCAGCCCCCCACCCCCACACCAGGCCGGGTAAGAGGGGGCTGCATGTGGCGGCACCCCCCACCCCCCGAAATGCCCAGGTGAGCTGCTTCTCTTACCCCTCGCTAAAGCAAGCCCCCTTTCCAGAGACCCTCACACTCACTCGCTGGCTTCTGGGTTCCAAAGTGCAGCTCGAGGTCCAGGTACTTGACCATGTCACTTAGCTTGTCGTAGTCCGAATCCTCCCCGAGCTAAAGGCCAGGAAGGAAGGAAGAGGCAGTCACCGCAAGAGCCCAATTGACCCCTGGCTCTTCAAAAGGCCCTTGGCACTGGGGGGGCCTGGCCGATTGCCCAGTTAGCCCAGCACTTTGCACCAAAGCTCCTGCCCCCCCCCCCCCCCCCCCCCCCCCCCCCCCCCGCCCCTCTGCCTCTCCCCAAATGGCCAGGCACGCAATTGAAATAAGCAGTTCTGTTTGGGGGGAGCAAATATTGCTTATTTTACACTCCCCCCACCCTCCAAAGCAACAGGAAGACAATCCGCAGAAAGGGTCATCTCCCAGTCCAAGACCTCTAGGTTGGACAGTGCCCCAAATATACCATACGTGCCCTTTTAGAAATATACAGGGTAAAGAATAAGGAAAGCTGAGCACACTGTTCAAAATAATATCGTCAACTAATTAATTAATTAATGCAGAAAATACGACTTCAGCCACAGGCTGGTCAACGACTGGAATGCCCTACCCAACTGCATGGTTACAGCCTCAAACCCTCGCATCTTCAGCCTCAAACTGTCTACTGTGTACCTCACCCCATTCCCAAGGGGTCCTTAAAGGCGGCGTGCATAAGCGCACCACCGTGCCTACCGTTCCTGTCTTACTGTCCCCATTCAGCTGTATTTACTCCTTTTGTTCTTCTTTGTGTTTCATACCTATACTTGTTATCTTGTTTGACAAACAAACAAATAATTAAACTGGCATAGGTTGTTGCAGGGTGTACGCCAGAGGTGGGATTCAGCCGTTCTGGCCAGTTCTGGAGAGCCGGTAGCGGAAATTTTGAGTAGTTCTGAGAACCGGCCAATCCCACCTCTGACTGGCCCACCAACCCCATCTCTTCTCCGCCTCCCATCGAGTCCCAGCTGATTGGCTGGATGTCCTTTGGTTGCCCTGCACAGGAGAACGGAGCTGGAAAGCAGGTTGGTGGGGTGGGGAAGGAATGGGGATTTTGCTGTAACCTTCCCCTGCCACGCCCACCAAGCCACGCCCGTAGAACTGGTAGTAAAAAAAAAAATTGAATCCCACCATTGGTGTACACACTTCAAGGCTTTTTCGTCAGGCAGAGCGGAAAGCTCAGTGTACCAATTCATAAAATATTTCTGTGGTCTTTTTAGAGTGGCTAACAGAAAGGATTTCCACAAAGCAGAGGCCAGGTGGGAGGAGAGGCGGTCTTGCAGTCAGGCAGGAAAGACCAGGTCCACACATGAAGGTTCAATTAAGCTGATTTTATTGCCTACGTGCAAAAATCTTCTCAACTAATGGCCAGCGTGTGGCTGGTGAAGGGTCAACAGCACTCAAGGGGAGGCGGAATTGCTTGTGGCTATGTGGGAATTCGAGGCTGGTTCCTCTTTTCACTCCACCTCCCACCCAGTCCTGCCATTCCTCCTCCTACACTTGCACCTCCGTTGAGGCTCTGATCCTACCTGGCCCCAGATGGTGCCTTCCGAGTTCTCCACCTGCTCCCAGCGCAGCCGCTTAACGCTCATGTGGCTGGACTCACTCCTGCGGTGAACGCTTCCTTGTAGCATTGGAGGGGGCAGACAGGGCATTGGGGGAGGGAGGGGAGGAGGGGGAGGAGGGGGAGGAGGGAGGGGGAGCTGGGCTGTGTGGTGGGGGCCGGAGGGAGCATTTTGGGCTGCCTCCATGGCCCTGGGCTCTTTCTGGGGGTCACGGAACTGCGGAGGTCTGGGGGGTGGGCTGATCGGAGGCGGTGGGAGGTGGTCTGACAAAATGGAGTAGGTCAGAGAACTCCCTTCACTGCTGCTCAAGCCGTCGCTGGCACTGCTCCGGTCATTGGCCATGTAGCTGCCCTGGTCATCGTGGAAACTCATCTGGGGAGAGAACAGCAGAGATGGGCAGGTGAGGCACAAGGGCATCCCAACTTCACAAGCACATCGTACCATTTGGACAGGTGTGGAGGGAGCACACACCTGTCTCTAGGAAAAGGGGACAAACGTATTCGATAAACAAAGGCCACCTCCCGTCTTCACCCTCAGAAAGGATGGTTATTTTCAGAGCTATCAGTCTGTGGAGTTCCTTGCCCCCCCCGCCCCCCCCATGGGCTGGTTTGCACCCCACATCACCAAATATAAGGTTGGCTGATGTATGGCTGGGGTTGCAATGGAAAACCAATCATGATCAAAATGTGGTTAGTATGTGGTTCACCTTAAGCCATCAAATGTTTTATTGGTTGGACAGAGTCCGTGGGTGGGGGGGGAGGGTAACTCTTATGCCAACCCTGGCAAGTTGGCATCTGGTGGGCACATTAAGAGGGCCAGGAGAAGGCGTCTCCCCCCCCCCCTGCTCTCTATGGCTAATTTTCCATGGCCAATTTTCCATGGCTAACTTGCCACAGGACAACTCGCCATGGCCATCTCACTGTGGGACAACTCACTGCGGAACAATACAACAGTTCAATTTAATTATTTAAAATTATTTAAAAATTATTTTAGTTTTTATCATTCTCATTTCATTTTGTCCCTCCTTTGGCATCCTTTCTTTAATGATGATACCCCACCATTTCTTTGGTATTCATATAACTCTTGTTCCTCATGGCAAACTGTCCCGTGGCGAGTTGGCTGTAGTGAGTTGGCCATGGTGAGTTGGCCATGGTGAGTTGGCCATGATGAGTTGGCCATGGCGAGTTGGCCATGAGTTGGCCATGAGTTGGCCATGATGAGTTGGCCATGGCGAGTTGGCCATGATGAGTTGGCCATGATGAGTTGGCCATGATGAGTTGGCCATGGAGATTTGTCCCAGATCCCAAGAGATGTCTACCTGGAAGAGGCTTCCCTGTCCTCTGAAGTCCTTTGAGATACCTGCTTAATTCCCCCTGAGGTTTCCACAACCTGAGATCAGAAAGTCGAGATGGTGACCACAATGGTGTGTTTGAAGCTCTGCCGGCTTTTGATGTGTACTACATGCGTCAATCATAGTTGGGGCCACATCTTGACTTTTTGACCATGTCCTGTGGACACCTCTGATTCACTCTGGAGAGGAACTGCCATTTTCCCAGGTGGAACATACAGCATCTTCTTCTGGCCTTCAGAACAGAAAGGGCCAAAATCAAGTTGAGGGTTGTTGTTGTTGTTGTATTATTGGAAGCTGAAGGGGATTTTTAAAAGGCCTGTAGATGCTTAAGACCCCCCACTTCAAGTTTGCAAAATTCCTTTTTGAAATAGGTCCAAGTCCCTTCCATATTCAAAGTGTGGTCCCCAATAGACCACCCAACACCTAAGGTGCCAAGTTTATACTCTGGTTCTTTAGAGCAGGGGCCTCCAACCTTGACAACTTTAACACTTGTGGATTTTAACTCATAGAATTCTCCATCCAGCCAGGGAATTCTGGGTGTTGAAGTCCACAAGTCTTACAATTGTCTTAAAATTGCTAAGGTTGGAGATCCTTGCTTTAATGGATCATTTTGGCCTGCAGATCCTTCCAACTTGGCTTGTGAAATATTTCAGCCTTGTGTCTGTATTTTAATTCTCTTTCCATCTGTTAATCACAGAGCCTTTCAAGTGGCGTTTTATGTTTCAGTAAACAAAATAAAGACACATTTGGCTTTCCCCCTGTTGCTTTTCTCTTCCTTTTGATGTTTACTAACACACAGATGGCTCCAAACTGCCAAACTGAAAAGTTGTTACAACTGGTCCCATAAATACATTGCCATAAGTAGATTCCTGACAAAAGGCGTCTTGCATAAAACCTGATTTTCTTCTCATATACAAAGTCTGCCTCTCTTATACAGAATAACAGAGTTGGACGAGACCTTGGAGGTCATCTAGTCCAATCATCTACCCAAGCAGGAGATCCTACACCATTGCAGACAAATAGCTCTACAGACATAGAACACAAAACATGGAATAACAGAGCTGGAAGGGTCTTAGAGGTCTTCTAGTCCAACCCCCTGCTCAAGTGATCTTCTACCATTTCAGACAAATGGCTCCAGTGACGGAGCATCCACAGCTTCTGGAAGGAAGCTGTTCCACTGGCTGATTGTTCTCACTGTCAGGAAATTTCTCCCTAATTCCGGGCTGCTCTCTCCTTGCTTAGTTTCCAATCATGGTTTTTTATCTTGCCTTTTGGTGCTTTGCAGAATGGTTTGTCACACACACACACACACACACCCATCTTTTGTAATTTGTTAAATGATGGAGGGATTCAAGCCAGGATCTCTTGTCTTGTTTGGCATTAGCTAGAGTTGACAATCTCTGTTGCATCAACTGACACTGTTGAAACACAGTGAAAACAAAAATGAAGGGAAATGAAGGGAAGGGAAGGAGAAAGGGAAGGAGGAAGGAAAAGAGAAAGGAAAGGAAAGAAGAAAGGATAGGAAAGGAAGGGAAAAGAGAAACGAAAGGGAAGAAGGAAAGGGAAGGAAAAGAGAAAGGGAAGGAAAGGAAGGAAAAGAGAAAGGAAAGGAAAGGAAGGAAAAGAAAGGAAAGGAAAAGAGAAAGGAAAGGAAAGAAGGGAAGGAAAGGAAAGAAGGAAAGCAAAAGTGAAAGGAAAGGAAAGGAAAACAGAAAGGAAAGGAAAGAAGGAAAGGAAAGGAAAGGAAAGGAAAGGAAAGGAAAGGAAGGAAAAGAAAGGAAAAGAGAAAGGAAAGGAAAGGAAAGAAGATAGGATAGTAAAGGAAAGGAAGGGAAAAGAGAAAGGAAAGGAAAGGAAGGAAAAGAAAGGAGAGGAGAGGAAAAGAAAAGAAAAGGAGAAAGGAAAGGCTCTTTCAAGATGAGAGAGTGACCCCAGGGCCACAACTCTGCAGATCTTGGAGTTTCCTATGAAAGATGGGCCCCTGGAATATTTTTTGTGGTGGTACAGTGGTTAGAGTGCAGTACTGCAGGCTGCTTCTGCTGACTGCTGGCTGACTGCAATTTGGCAGTTCAAATCTCACCAGGCTCCAGGTTGACTCAGACTTCCATCCTTCCAAGGTGGGTAAAATGAGGACCCAGATGGTTGGGGGCAAGAGGCTGAGTCTGCAAACTGCTTACAGTGGGCTGGAAAGCACTGTGAAATGGTACATAAGTCTAAGTGCTATTGTAATTGCTATTTTTCTTCTTCCCAGATTCGCTTACAGCTCTAGGACTACTCAGTGGCCTCCCATCCCAGCACTAACTAGCTCAGCCCAAGTTTTCAAGGTGATGCCCACGGAAATCTGTGTTCAGGAGGGAACTGAGGCCACACAGATCTTTACAGAACAGTCTTTTGGGGGGCTTTAGCAAACGTTCTCATTTCTGCAGGAGTGTTCGAAGGGCGGTGCGTGGGTGTGGAACTTGTGGCTGGTTCACAGGTGCTGGGAAATCAGAAAGCCAGACACAAAGGCACCACCTGCCAATTCCTGGTGCAATAAATGCTGAAATACAAGAAACAAGAATGATAAAAGAGACAAGCAGGGCCAGCCTCATTTTCCAGCCTGTGGGGGCATTCCTGTTTCATTTGTGCTGTTTTCAAGAAAGGCTGGAAGACTATTTGTCCATAATGGCATTAAGGGTTCCTGTAGTAGTCTAGAACAGGCTGGGCTGGGCTGCTGGGCAGGGGTGGGATTCTACCAGTTCGCACCTATTCGCTAAAACCGGATGTTAACATTCTAAGCAGTTCGGAGAACCGGTTGTTAGAGGAAATTACTGGCCTAATCCTGTAAGGAAGGCTGGAAGGAAACATTCTGGGGTTGATTACAGAAACTGCCTCTCCATTAACCCTTATTACATTCTTGGCAGGACTAGACTTCCTGTCTCTGGAACTTCTCTGGAGGTTTTTTTTTTCCTCCTTTGCTGGTACTTTGCTTGTGTGGAGGGACCATTCAAAGTTACAATGACACTGAAAAAAGTGACTTATGACCATTTTTCACACTTACGACAGTTGCAGCATCCCCACAGTCATGAGAGGCCAGGCGAAGAGATGTGTGCCTCAATGTGAGTGATGTTGAGTTGGCCACGCCCAGCCAGTAACATGACCACCAAGCCATATCCATCCAGTCATATGACCACCAAGCCACGCCCACCAACTAAGCCATGCCCACCAACTAAGCCACACCCACAGAACCGGTTATTAAAAAAACTGAATCCCACCCCTGCTGCTGGGGGTTCGGGGGGGTTCGGGAGAGCCCCTAGCTAAACTTCTGTGCAGTTCAGAGAACCCCCAAGTCCCACTCCTGGCTGGCCCCACCCACCCTTCCCCTCCCAGGAGTCCCCATGTGGCCTGTTTTGGATGCAGGTAAGTGCAGGGCATGTGCAGAAGCTCAGGGAGGGCGAAAAATGGGCCTCCCGGAAGTTGGGAAGGCTGGAAATGGGCTAGTTTCCGGCTTCCAGAAAGCCTCCAGACCCAGGGAGGCCGGTTTTGCCTTCCTGGAGGCTCGAGGAAAGCCTCAGGAGCCCAGTGAGGGCAACCCCCACACACACACCGTGGTGCAGGAGGCCGACTAGGCCACGCCCACCATGGCCACGCCCACCCAGCAACTGGGCAGAGAACCCGTGGCTAACATTTTTGAAGCCCACCCCTGAGAACAGGGGTCTGCAACCTTGGCAACTTTATGACTTGTGGACTTCAACTCCCAGAATTCCTCAGCCACCATGTGCTGGCTGAGGAATCCTGGGAGCTGAAGTCCACAATTCCTCATGTGCTGGCTGAGGAATCCTGGGAGTTGAAGTCCACAAGTCGTAAAGTTGCCAAGATAGCAGACCCCTGGACTAGAAGATCTCCAAGGTCACTTCCAACTCTAGCATTCTTATTCGGTAGCCGCTTTCAATTACTTTTTAGCGATATCAAGGCTCGCATCACAGGGAACCTTCAACCTATGGGCCCCATTAAGCCCAAACGTCTTGTTGCTAAGCGAGATCATTGTTAAGTTAACGTTGTGTCCCATTTTACGACCTCTCTTGCCACCGCTAAGTGAATCCCTGGAGGGGTTGTGTTAGTCAACGCCGTTGAGGGGTGAATCTGGCTTCCCCGTTGACTTTGCTCACCAGAAGGTTCCCAAAGATCATCACACATGACCTTGGGACATTGCAACCGTCATAAATACGAATCGGTTGCCAGCAATCTGAATTTCAATCATGCTGCAATGGTCGTAAGAGTGAAAAAGTGTCATGTAAGTCCCTTTTTGTCAGTGCCATTGTAACTTTGAACAATCACTAAACGAACTGTTGTAAGTCAAGGACTACCTGATCTTGCTTAGACATGCGAAACAAGTGGGGAGAGAATCACTTTGGAACTTTCGCCTTGGGCAAACTTTTCATCCCAAGGAAAGGAAGGATTCAAGCAGCCCCCCACCCCCCCCCACCCCCAGGGAAGGAGCCCCCTCCCTGCAGCCCCTTCTATGCAGCCCCTTTTGGCTAGAGAAGAACCTCTTGCCTTCAGAAGTTGTGGGAGCTTCATCACTGGAGGCTTTCAAGAAGAGACTGGGCTGCCATCTTTCAGAAATCGTGTAGGGTCTCCTGCTTGGGCGGGGGGGTTGGACCAGATGACCTCCAAGGTCCCTTCCAACTCTGTTCATCTCTGGGGAGGGGATGAGTCTGTCTACTGAGATGAGGTGGACCGGTTGCTTTTGTGGTGTGGAGACAATAACTTGGTCCTCAACACCAATAAGACCAAGGAGCTGATAGTGGACTAAAGAAGGAACAGATCAGACCTCCAGCCCTATCAATGGAGACCGAGTGGAGCAAGTGGCCAGTTTTAAGTTTCTGGGTGTTACCCTAAAAGAGGACCTGACCTGTGGGGCTCACATTGCAGCCCTGGTCAAAAGGGCCCAGCAGAGATTATACTACCTGGGACTTCTCAGGAAACAACCACTGAATGAAAAACTGCTGGTGACCTTCTACCGCTGCACCACAGAGAGTATCTTAACTTACTGCACCTCTGTGTGGTTTGCCAATTGCACAGTGGCAGAGAAGGAAAGCACTCCAGAGGGTTAATCTCATTGCCCAGAGGATCCTGGGTTGCCCTCTCCCCTCTTTGGAAGAGCTTTATAGCTCTCACTGCCTTCAGAAAGTTCAAAACATCCTCAAAGATCCACCTCATCCTGGGCACACACACACCCTTTTTTTTAACTATTACCATCTGGCAGACGGTACAGGATAATAATAAAAACAAGGACAAATAGGCTGAAAAACAGTTTCTATCCCAGAGCAGTAGCTCTCTTGAATTCTACTGTAGAGTGCAGTGTTGGTGCAGTATTGGGGGTTTTCAATTCAATGTGCGGAGTGTGAAAGGTGTGTGTTTGTGTTTATTTTCATGGACACAATGTGCACTGAAGATGGCGTTTGATTTCATTATAGGAGGTGCAATGACAATAAAGTAAACGGACTAACTGATCTCAGACTGCCTCCCACCTCCTCGTAATCGTTCTCCGGCACCAGGAAGTCATCCACCAGGGTGATGCGATGGCCTAGCTGCTCGCTCAGTGCATCCAGGAAGCGGTCCGTATCCCGGCTGCGTGGCGGCCGCGAGAAGGTGAAGAGCTTCCGCCGGCAAGACAGGGGGCTCAGCCTGGGCGACAAGGCCGGGCTGCTGTCCAGGCTGACGTAGGGGTTCGAGTCTGTGCTGCAGGGGGAAGGGAGGCCACCAGGCGAGCGGTAATAGCAAGGCTGCAGGGCAGGATCATTCTGCCAGGAAATAGTTAATCCTGATTTTCGTGTACCTGCGGAAAATAAGGAAGAGACACGCAGCCATCTGCACCACAACGTGCCAACTTTTGCCTCCCCGCACCAGGCCTTTTGGCCTCTACCAACCACGGATCTCATTCAGTCAGAAAGATTCTGGTTGCACCTTTTCGGAAGGACACATTTTATTAAAATTTAATGCAGGGTGTCAGTTGGAAAAAGGTGGTACCAGATTCCTTCTGGTTTTTTTTTTTTTACCAACATAAACTAACACAGCTGGCCCGGCTGGTAGCACCTCGTAACGGCTCCTTTCCAGGGTTACGGGAGAAGATGACAAACAGTTTTGAAGATAAATGGCAGATAAAACAGTAGAACCATATTCTAGGACAGTAGTGGCGAACAATTGGGGCTTGCGTGCTTGCGTGACAGCACCCAGAAGGCGATGTGTGAGACCCCACCCCACCCCCTGCACATGTCTGCACAATCCCCCACCACCACTCCCTTACCTGCAGTGCGCTTCACAGCTGATATTTTTTGGCTGGTTTGAGGCCTTTTTTGGCCTCCCAGAGGCTTGAAAAAAGTCTCTGCAGGCTTTGCAGGACGAATAATAGGCCCGTTCATCCTGCAAAGCCTGCAGAGGCTTTTTTCAAGCCTCTGGGAGGCTGAAAAAGGCCTCAAACCAGCCAAAAAATCAGCTGTGAGGCGCATGTAGGCCCAGTGAGGTAAGTTTGCCTGCGGCTCACATGCTGGCACAAATGGCTCTGCGTGCCACCTGTGGCACACAGAAAGTGATGACATTTCTTTCTGACTTTCAGTGTTACCTTTTTTTGGGGGAAAAGGATGGTACTTTCTCTGCTGGATGAACCTCAACACTGCATTTATGATGAAGATGTTTGGATTTAACTGAATTTTAAAGGCAGCGATTCTATTCTAGAAAGTTAGCACCCACCCCTCTCATAGGAGAATGAAATATTCTAGGAAACATTAAAAAGGCAGAATATTATACCTCTTGGAAAGCAACCCCCATCTTTGTTAATAGCCCCAGAAAGACAAAGGACATCTTGTCTACAAGATAAAAGACCTTCAGCTCCAGGGTGATAGGATTAGCCCTCACTCAAGATCCAAACCAGGACCAAGCCATTATTAAGCCATAATAGGAATTGCCCAAAGCCCCTTCATTACACCACTCAGCCAGGGGTGGGATTCAAAAATCCCAGCAACTGGTTTGCTGTCCAGCTGGTGGGTGGGCACGGACATGGTAGGGGTGGCCTACCAAGGTTCAGAGGCCTCCGGGAGGGCAAAACTGGCCTCCCTCAGGGTCCGGAGACCCTCTGGAAGCTGGAAACAGGCCCATTTCCAGACTTCCGGAAGGCTCATTTTTCGCCCTCCCAGAGCCTCCATGCAGACCCTGCACTTACCTGCATCCAAAATGGGCCACGTGGAGACTCCTGGGAGGGGAAGATCAGGGTGGGCAGGGCCAGCCGGTTGGTTCAACTACTGGTTCGGCGGACCAGGTGTAAATTTAACATCCGGTTCGCCCAAACCAGCCCAAACCTGCTGAATTTCCCCCCCTCCCCAGCACCCAGCAAGATTCAACCAATAGGATACATTTCTTGCAAGGCCCAAGAGAGGGTATAACTATATCTCACTCCCCCCTCCATATGGTCAGCTACCCAGAATCAAATAGCTTGGTCGTTCTGCTTCGCCATAAAGCCACCCTTCCAAGCAGCCTCCATGTTTCCAGTGTCTTTCTACCCACTTGGAACTGCACCCGGATGGACATTTCTTCCAACACTTACAAACCAGCATTTATTTGGACTTTACAGTATTACAAAGTCAACTCGGTTGCAAGTTCCCTCACGTCTGATCTTGAACCTCAAGCAACCAGGGAGAAAAACTCCGGTTTTCCCTTAATAAATTCCAAGTCCAATTCCATCCCAAATAAATTCTCCGAAGTTGCCTTTTGGGCTCTTCTGACCGGAGGAGTTACCTGCAGGCTCTGAAGCCAGAGATGATGTCCGGCACACAGGCAGGCAGCTCAACTTCCCACCTAAGCCTGCAGTCAGACGGCTTTCCAGTTCGGCGTAGACTGCCGACATCTGTGAGAGGAAGGAAGGAAGGAAGGAAGGAAGGAAGGAAGGAAGGAAGGAAGGAAGGAAGGAAGGAAGGAAGGAAGGAAGGAAGGGAGCCATGCGTCAGACCCGGTTCACTGCTGACCCTTCTCCCCCACCCCACATCCCACCGCAGCCCACTGCTTAGGCTGGGCCTTCAAGAGTGTGGCTCTCACCATTTGGGGGTTGGGGGTCTCTGGAAGGGACGTTCCATCTCCTGCTTGGCGTTCTCCAGGAGCTAAACGGCCGGACATCTCGGCAGCTTCAGCAGAGCCTGTGGAAAAGACGGGGGATTCTTGCAGGGATGGGAGCAACAGGTCCCCCCCAGAGCTCCATCTGGACCAGGGGTCTCCAACCTTGGCAACTTTAAGCCTGGTGGACTTCAACTTCCCCAGAATCAGAATGAGCTGAGACAAGAGCTGGCAGAGATTGAGAAGGGTAGCTCTGTTGGCCTTGGAGGAAACCGGGGAGGGCAAGAGAGTCGGTCTGGGCAAGGCTTTTCAGGAGGAGCAGGAGAGACAGAGCTCAGGAGAAGAGCAAGGACCACCCCCTCCTGATCCGAGAGCAAGGAGGGAAGAGAGAAGGCGAGACCAACGCAAACTGAGCCGGCTGTGAGGGAGGAGAGCACCCGCCCCCTTTCACGAGGCACACCTGGGGACTGAGACTTAAGGATACACTGTGCGGAGGGACATGTGTCGGGAACAAGCATTGAATCTGTGCAGCCAGTGCCTGAAGACTGCTGTACTCTCTCCTGTGGGGCTTGCCCAGTTTGCCCGGTTTGCTGGACTTCTGGCCCTGGTTGCTATGTGGCTAACCTGGCTTGCTGGACTGCTGGCCCTGGTTGCTGTGTGGCTAACCTGGCTTACTGCACTCCTGGCCTTGGTTCCTGTGTGGCTAACCTGGCTTGCTGGACTGCTGGCCCTGGTTACTGTGTGGCTAACCTGGCTTACTGCACTGCTGACCCTGGTTGCTATGTGGCTAACGTGGCTTACTGCACTGCTGGCCCTGGTTGCTATGTGGCTAACGTGGCTTACTGGACTGCTGGCCCTGGTTGCTATGTGGCTAACCTGGCTTGCTGGACTGCTGGCCCTGGTTGTTATGTGGCTAACCTGGCTTACTGGACTGCTGGCCCTGGTTCTTGTGTGGCTAACCTGGCTTACTGCACTGCTGACCCTGGTTCTTGTGTGGCTAACCTGGCTTGCTGGACTGCTGACCCTGGTTGCTATGTGGCTAACCTGGCTTACTGGACTGCTGACCCTGGTTACTGTATGGCTAACCTGGCTTACTGGACTGCTGGCCCTGGTTGCTATGTGGCTAACGTGGCTTACTGGACTGCTGGCCCTGGTTCTTGTGTGGCTAACCTGGCTTACTGCACTGCTGACCCTGGTTCCTGTGTGGCTAACCTGGCTTACTGCACTGCTGGCCCTGGTTACTGTGTGGCTAACCTGGCTTACTGCACTGCTGACCCTGGTTACTGTGTGGCTAACCTGGCTTGCTGGACTGCTGGCCCTGGTTACTGTGTGGCTAACCTGGCTTATTGGACTCCTCCCAACCAGAGAGTTCTGAAGGAGTGTGTGAGAGCTTTGCTCCAGGACTTCTAGTAAATGTGGGGACATTTGAGGGCAAAGTTGGAGCAATAATGGGGAGTTAGACCTGTTCTTCGGTTGTGCTGCTTTCGTGCCATGCCCCAGTTTCATCGCACTCGGTCTGAAGCCAGTGTCTTCTTGGCATCAGCCAGAGCTTGGAGAGAGCCAAGGCTGGACACAGGAATCCAGAATCGGAACAAACCTCTGCGGTTTTTCTTGCCCGACCCCCTCCTCAATGAGGCAAATCCAGAGCCCCTCCAAAGTAACCTGTTGATTGCTCAGATTAAGGAAGAGGAGGGAAGAGGCGGAGACCAGCGTGCGAGAAAGTCCAGGTGGCCCAGGGAAAGTTCCAGATGTTCTCCACTAAGACAAGCGGCAGGCAGCTGTTGAGCCACTCAAGATATTGTAGCTACAGTCCATGCGATCACAAAATTTGTAGGAGGTGTGTGTGTGTGTGTGTGTGTGTGTGTGTGTGTGTGTGAGACAAAGCTCTCCGGTCATTGCAAAGCATGTGAACACCATTGTTGTGGTGGCATTGCATTTGATCAACGTTCCCCCAAACCTCTATTTATAGCAGGAGTCCCCAAACTTGGCAACTTTAAAACATGTGGACTTCAACTCCCAGAATTCTCCAGCCAGCAAAGCTGGCTGGAGAATTCTGGGAGTTGAAGTCCACAAGTCTTAAAGTTGCCAAGTTTGGGGACCTCTGATCCACAGAGAGGGGATATGGTCACTCTCCCCTGGATGGGACGGGGGTGCGCAGAGCAAACAGGGGTGAGAAGGAGTTGCTGGACAAAGGAGGGGAAAGAAGCCAAAGACCACCCCTGGCCCAGCCCCATAACCTACCCCGGGCTTCGCCGTCCTTGGGGCTATGACTTCGCAGACTCTTCCGACTCCCTGGGCCAGTCCGTAGGGAACTCCGTGGCTGTTCTTCCACTTCAGGTTCATCTGCAGCTGAGAAGAATAAGCCAGAGCCTTTGCTTTAGGCGCCCATCCAATTTACAGATAATCAGAGTTGGAAGGGACTTTGTAGGTCATCTAGTCCCACCCCTGTCCCAAGGAGGAGACCCTACACCATTTCTGACAAAGGGCAGTCCAGCCTCTTCTAGAAAGCCTGCAGTGATGAAGCTCCTACAACGTCCGAAGGCAATTTCTGTTCTATTGGTTGATTGTTCTCCCTGTCAGAAAGTTTCTCCTTATTTCCAGGTTGAATCTCTCCTTTTATCAGTTTCCATCCATTATTCCTTGTCTGGCCTTCGGGTGCCTTGGAAAATAGCCTGACCCCCTCCTCTCTGTGGCAGCCCCTCGAATATTGGAAGACTGCTCTCCTGTCTCCTCTAAGTCTTCTTTTCTTTAGACTAGCCAAGCCCAAATCAAACCTTATGATCCCCTTAACAGCTGAAGGGATTCGCTTAACACTCATGGCAAAAAAAGTTTGTAAAATTGGGCATGGTTCATTGAACCTTGCTTAGCAACAGAAATGCTCCTCCCAATTAGAGGCACCTGTACCTGCAGCCCAACCTCCTGGGTTACAGCTCTGCCTGTGTGGCACTTGTGACGGCAACCCTCACCCACCCCTTTGCCTTTCTTAGAATAGAATGAATGAGCTGGAAGGGACCTTGGAGGTCTTCTAGTCCAGCCCCCTGCTCAAGCAGGAGCAACTATACCATCTCAGACAAGTGACTCTCCAGTCTCTTCTTAAAAACCTCCAGTGATGCCCACAATTTCTGAAGGCGAAGCTGTCCCACTGGTCAATCGTCCTCACTGTTAAGAAGTTTCTCTTTAATTCCAGGTTGCTTCTCTCCTTGATGAGTTTCCAACTATTGTTTCTCGTCTTCCCTTTCGGTGCTTTGGAGAATAAGTTAATCTCCTCTTCTTTGTGGCAGCCTCTCAAATACTGGAATACTGCTATCACGTCACCCCTAATTCTTCTTTTCTCTAGACTAGCCTTGCACCATGGCCAGAACAGCGGTGAGTTCTACATTTTCCAGCACATGATCTGGCGGGCACCAAGTGCACCCAGATGTGCCTGTCTGTCCAACAGAAGCATCCTCTCCTTGGAATGGGACAACTCGCCATGGCTGGCTTGGCGCTCAGTGTGGGGCAATTCAACCATTCCTTTTAATTGTTTAAAATAATTCTTTAAAAAAAAAAATTGTCATGTCATTTTTCTCCTCCTTTGAAATCCTTTCTTTAATGGTTTTATTCCACCATTTCTTGGATATTAGTGTACCTCTTGTCCCGTGGCCAGTTGGCTGTTCCTCTCCTCCCTCCGCAGATACATGCTTCTTACATGCACACAGAAATACATGCTTGTGCATACATACCTCTCCCCACCTCGTCCCCACCCACTCCCCGCCCCCCCTTGGGCGTCTGGGCTGCTCTCTGGCTTAATAATAATCTCCCTGGAAGCAACACAGGCGTTTGCCTGTAAATAACAACTCCCAAGCTGAAGATTAAAACCTTTCATTCTAATTTTACTCTGATGAGATGAATGCCCACAATCCCTGAAAACATGCAGCTGGCGCCCGAGGTTGCCACGGCAACCCAAGGAAATACCCTGCGTGAAGAAGGAGGTGCGAGTCGTTCAGGGCAGAGCCCCCGTGATGCGCTAATAGCCTCCTGCCAGGCTGCCTGGTTGCCTTGGCAGCTGCTTTCTTCAGGGCCCGCACGGATCCTGCAGAGACCCAGGAGAAGAGAAGCCACCCGACGGGGCCCTGGCGCATCTCCCACCCACTCCCAGCCATGCTGTGAGGATGGGGCCCTCAACCCGTGAGGAGGATCTGAAAGTCCTGGGTGGGTGAAGGCGCCAGGCTCCCTCCATTCCCTCTTCCGGCACCTTCCCAGCATCTGCCCAGCTTCTGAGGGCTTTTTTCGTTGTTAGTTGTGAAGTCATGTCCGACCCATCGCAACCCCACGGACAACGGTCCTCCAAGTTTTCCTGTCCTCCACCATCCTCCGGAATCCATTTAAGCCAAGGGTCTTCAAACTTGGCAAGTTTAAGACTTGTGGACTTCAACTCCCAGAATTCCTGAGCTAACATGACTGGAGGAGGAGGAATTCTGGGAGTTGAAGTCAAGTCTTAAAGTTGCCATGTTTGGAGACCTCTGTCCTAGAGGGAGTTAAGAGCAGCTTAGCACTGAACAGCATCAAAGGTCAACAGTGGCATTAAATACTTTCCTTTGTGTGTGTGTGTGTGACTTTGCTCCCCTCTCCAAGAGTTTTCCCTCTGCTCCTCTTTCTCCCCTTTTATTCGCAGGCTGTTCCTGAACACCGTTTCTCTGGAGCCCCCCGTTGCTTCTTCTAAGCCCAAAACACCCCCTCAGCCTACATTTATACATATATCCTACATACTATATCCATGCAATAGGTCTGTATTGTTACGGTCCTCCTTCTCATCTTTCCTTTAGCATCTTGTGACTATCACTTTGTTGTCTCTTGTGATTTATGTTGATTGCTTTTATTTAGTATCCTATGACTGTCACTAAGTGTTGTATCCTATGATTTATGATTGTATTATGGTTATGATGATGATGATTTATCACGTTGCTTGTGTGCACACTGAGCGCTTCTGCACCAGAGACAAATTCCTTGTGCTTCCCAATCACACTTGCCCAATTAAAAATAGTCCTATTCCTATTAGAAAATATTTGTGTCTCTTACTGTTGGAAATTAAAGCACCTGACTTTCTGGAAATACCTCCAGGGCCTCTTTCTGCCCCACTCCTACCACCCTAAATCTTTGTACCATTCTTTAGAGCAGGGGTGTCCAACCTTGGCAGCTTTAAGACTTGTGGACTTCAACTCTGAGGAATTCTGGGAGCTGAAGTCCACAAGTCTTAAAGTTGCCAAGGTTGGACACCCCTGCTTTAGAGAGTTTCCCTTACCTTCCTTTCCAAAAACCATCTGTTGCACACCTACCTTTTTTTTTAACTGTGTGCGCAATATTTTGTTGTTAGTTCTAGAATATGGACAGACACATACATCTTTTTTCACAAATAACAAATCTGCACACACGAACACGGATTGCCATCCATATCTCACGCACTATTATTGAGTCTGTCATCTGCACCTCCATAACTGTCTGGTTTGGTTCTGCAACCCAACAGGACAGACACAGACTTCAGAAGATAATTAGGACTGCAGAAAAAACATTTACTACCAACCTGCCTTCCATCGAGGACCTGTATACTGCACGAGTCAAAAAGGGGACTGTGAAAATATTTACAGACCCCTCACATCCCAGACATAAACTGTTTCAACTCCTTCCCTCAAAATGATGCTACAGGGCAATGCACATCAGAACAACTAGACACAAGGACAGTTTTTTCCCAAAAGCCATCACTCTGCTAAACAAATAATTCCCTCAACACTGTCCAACTATTTACAAAGTCTGAACTACTATTACTATTAATCTTCTCATCACTCCTTATCATCCATTCCCTCCCACTTGTGACTGTATGGCTGTAACTTTGTCGTTTGTATCCTTACAATTTATATTGATTGTTTCCTAGTATGATTTGATTGCTTGTTGTACCCTATGACTATCATTAAGTGTTGCACCTGATGATTCTTGACTCTTGACAACTGTATCTTTTCTTTTATGGACACTGAGAGCATTTGCACCAAAGACAAATTCCTTGTGTGTCCAATCACACTTGTCCAATAAAGAATTCTATGAAGATACTATGAGCTGCTGGGCAGTCCAGAAGTAGCACTCAGGGGTGAACTCACCAGCATCGGATGGGCCACTGGCCATGGACTTGTAGCCAAGGAACCTGGCAATTTTCTGCTGGCAGTGGGCCTGCTCCTCGTAGGTTAGCAGCTGGTAGATGAACTGCCAGATCACCTGCTTGGAGGGCGTGTCCAGGACAGGGTAGACATCCACAATCAAGGTGTCAATGTTCCTGAGTGGACAAGGAAGGAAACAAAAGACTTCTTTAGGGAGGAGGAGGAGGATGAGGAGGAAATCCCAATCCCAGAGAATGACCATAAGATAAGACCATAAGATGACCATAAGATAAGAGCTGGAAGGGGCCTGGGAACATGAATACAAATGGAAGCCGCCAGACATCCATAGCTTCGCCTGGACATGCTGAATAGAGAGGAGACACCCCTACTCTGGACACTGGACCAGTGGTGGGATTCCATTTTTTTTTCACTACCGGTTTTGTGGGCGTGGTTGGGTGGGCGTGGCAGGGGAAGGATATTGTAAAATCTCCAATCAGAAGTGGGATTTGCCAGTTTTCCAAACTACTCAAAATTTCTGCTACTAGTGGTTCTCCAGAACTGGTCAGAACCTGCACTGGACCCACTCTTGAATTTATTTATTTTATTTAATTATTTATTTAGTTTGTCAAGCATGTATGAGAAAACAAGTATAAGTATGAACATAACATATAAACATGTAAGTATAAACGGGTATAAGTATATACACAATAAATGAGTAGGAATAAATGGGAACAGTAGGACAGGGACGGTAGGCACGCTGGTGCACTAATGCACACCCCCTTTAAGGACCTCTTAGGAATGGCGTGAGGTTCACAGTTTAAGGTTAAAGTTTTTGGGGTTCGAGGATGTAACAACAGAGTCAGGTAGAGTATTCCAGACATTGACCACTCTGTTGCTGATGTCATATTTCCTGCAATTGAGTTTGGAGTGGTTTACTTTGAGTTTGTATCTATTATTTGCCCATGTTTTATTCCAGTTGAAGCTGAAGTAGTCATAGTAGTAGACAGGTAGGGTGTTGTAGGAGACAATTTTGTGCTTCATGTTAGGAATTGCTCTTCACATTTTTCTACTGTTCCACAGGAATCTCCCTTCTTGTCAGTTACAATCATCAGGGCCAATTTGATGAATTGGAGGGTGGGGGAAGATACAATGACAGGTTTAGAATTCTCCCCCCCACCCCCGCCCCGGACAGTGATAGATCCCTGAAAACTAAGATGTTGTTCAAAATGAAGTACTGGCAAAACTGAACGAAAGAGTCACCTTATGAGGTAAATGGGCAGCATAAAAAATTAATAAATAAAAGTAAAAATATATAAATAAACAAAACAGCTGGCAAAATTTTGGAATAAAGATTGGTGGCTACCCTGTCTTTGCTTTCTTCCCCTCTGACCAAATGTTTATCTGCCAGTCAATATCCATCAATCGTGCTTTCCAAACGGGATGGAGAAGGGCTGGTGGCAAAATGTTGACATATGGCTGGATCAGGGGTTTCACATAAGTGTTCTATTGTTTGCTTCCTTGTTCATTGTTTAGTTAACTCGGTATTCTACAAAACTTGGCAGTGATTTATAGTAAAAAATATTTACAATGCAAACTTGAAGCATTAAAAATACAACATAGCAATTTAAATAGCAAATAGTAATAGTAATATGACAATGCCCTAATTATTAAGAAAAAATTACAGTTAAAATCAATAGTTGAAATCAAAACTTCAGAGCCTTTTTAAAAAATTGCTTTTTGTATGCCTTTTCAAACAATAACAAAGTCAGGGATCCTTTGGTGGCAACAAAGAAGGCAAACTTTCTCAGATAATGGTACTATAGACTCTCCTGCTCATGAAAACAATTGGACTAGATGACCTCCAAGGTCCCTTCTAACTCTGTTAATCTAAGTTCTATCTTCTTCAATCTCTGGAAGAACAGATATTCATAACGAAAGAGATGTTCTCTCTCTTGAGTCTAAACTGCACAGGATTTTAAAGTTTTTTAAAAGGTTTCCATATTTTGCCCAGAAATGAATTGGCAGTCAGCATAACGCCTTACAACACAGAGATAATAAGGTCTCTGTAGACGTATCAATTGAAGCTGATAAAAATATGTCTGTGTAATAGCATGTGGAAATAACCTTGGGAGAGGGAGGAAGAGCTGCAGGCTAGACAACCATCATGCAAAATGTAGCTCAGCCCACAGAAGGAAAAGAGGTATAAGGAGGCATTTCAAAAGGGCTCCTCCTTAGTTTTCCAGTGAGCAGGAGGCTGGACTAGAAGACCTCCAAGGTCCCTTCCATATTCTATTCTATTCTATTGTATTCTGTTCTGTTCTGTTCTACTCTACGCTGTCCCAATAAAAATAGGGCTAGCTCGTCTTGTCCGGACTACCTCAACAGCCTAGCAAGATGTGTAAAAGCAGCTCTCAGATTTCCTCCACTGTTTTGCATGACATTCTCAACTGTGGCTCTTCTTTCTATCCCCCAAGGCCATTCCCACATGACGTTATACCTTGGCTGTTGCCTCAATCTTTGAAACTGAAGGCTTAGGCAATCTTTTCACTCCATGCCAGAGGAAATCTTTGCTGAAGCCAACTCAGACATTCTGCTGTGAACGGAGACCCACCGCCAGCTCTGGGCTCCTGCCCTGAACCGCCAGCCTCACAATTTCTCCCCAAAGCTGTGTGGGGCTAGGTCCAAACGCAGAGCCCGAGCAAGAAGGAGCACAAGGGAGAATCTTTCCCTTGGACAGACGGATGGAGTCCCCCATCCCCTTACCTGTGCTGGAAGAAGCTCTCCAGGCCTTTGCAGACTGTGTAGCGCTCTGCTGGTGTGAGCAGATGTTCCAGCTGTTGGTGGAAGGTCCTTCCCTGGATCTTGATGCTGGAAGGCAGGATCTCAGCGATCCACTGCAAGGAGGTGAGGGCTGAGGAGGAGCTGGGGGCTTCCGAGGACTCGCCATCTAGGCACAAGAAGTAAAGTCTCTTTTAAAACAGAAGGCAGAGCAGATTCCGACAAATCAAGCTGGCACTTAAATCTCCGGAGCCTATTGGTAGGATCTGATTTTTAAATCAGAATAAGTCTTTCTTTGATTTTGCGTGATATATATGGATTGATCCTTAAGAAATTGCAAAGGGAACCTTACTTGCTCCAGACAGTTCTTGACTTATGACAGTTAGCTTAGTGACCATTCAAAGTTACAACGGGACTGAAAAAAAGGGACTTATGACTGGCTCCTATAAAGATGAAGACAGCAGGCTAACCTTCCAAGATTACGGCCAGGCCTTTGCTTACCACTAGAAAAACTAACAATGCCTTCTTCAACCACAAGGGTGGGCATTGCCCCACTGCCTTGGAGCATGGAGACCACCTTCTCATGGGAACAGTTCCTGCAAAAAAGAACAGAACAGAACAGAAGAGGGGATCAATCGAGGAGAGAAGCAGCACCAGGGGGGCCTGAAAGAACCCCAGTGGGTTCCCCAGACAGGGGAGCCATCGATGAGAGTTGAAAAGCAGCTCAGGGTCAGAAGGACATCAAACCCAGAGGTGGTATTCAGCCGGTTCTGAACAGTTCTGGAGAACCGGTAATGGGAATTTTGTGTAGTTCAGAGAACTGGCCAATGCCACCTCTGACTGGCCCCTCCAACCCATCTATTCTCTGCCTCCCATTGAATCCCTGTTGATTGGCTGGATCTTCTTTGATTGCCCTGCACAGGAGAACGGAGCTGAAAAGCAGGTTAGTGGGGTGAGAAGGGAATGGGGATTTTATTTTATTTATTTATTTTTATTTATTTATTTGATCTGTCAATCGCTTACGAGATAATAGGTATAAGTATATACATAGTTATGAATACATGAAATGGGTACATATAAGAAAAATAAAAGAAACAATAGGACAGGGATGGTGGGCACGATTGGTGCGCTTATGCACACCGCCTACAGACCTCTTAGGAAAGGGGTGAGGTCAATAGTAGACAGACTAAGGTTAAAGTTTTGGGGATTTGGGGAAGAAACCACAGAGTCAGGTAGAGTATTTTGTGGTAACTTTCCCCTGCCAGACCCACCAAGCCACATCCACAGAACCAGTAGTAAAAAAATTTTTGAATCCCACCAGTGATCAAACTCCAGAGATAATGGTGGAGAAAAAGCAAAGAAGCTGCTAATTCACCTCATATCCAGGCCATTCAGGAACAAGATTCTGTCGCCAGCTTTCAGGGACGCTTTGTCAGCTGGACTCCCTGCAAAGACAAAACAAACAAACAATCAAAGAAACCTTTGGAGGACTCCAACAGTTGCTCTATTTGCAGAATCTGCCGGGGTCACAAAGGCACATCTCTCCTTTTGGCTCGACTCCCAAGAATTTAGGCAATTCCAGCAACCATCTTTTTTGCCTAGAATCACAAGATCCTGGAAGGGGAGCCCCCATTAGCTATCAAACCAGACTCTGGACTGAGCTCCATCTGGTGACCAAACACAAATTTTTCATTGTTTGGAAAATGATTTGATGGTGTTTGACCATACAAGACATCTTTACTTCTCATTATCCCTCATTCTGCAAAAGAAGGTGCATCCTTAGAAGCCAGACTCCATTTTGTAACATTCTGAGGTAATAGAAACATCTAGAAGAATCCAGCTTAATCTGTGACACATGTTCTTCTGAAGACAAAATCTGTATCCCATACATAGTGTTGGAAGAAATATGCAGGTCTAGTTCCAAGCTGGGAGAAAGACACTGGAAACATGGAGGCAGATTGGAAAGAGGATTTAACAATGAACAAAAGCAGGTGTGATTCTGGGTAGCCCACCCCATGGAGTTTAGTGTGTGGGGCGGTATTTATACCTTCTCTTTGGGCTTTGAATTTGAGCTTCCTTTTCCTGTGCAAGAACATATATTTTACTGGCTGTTGTCAGACTCCCATGAGGTCATGTAGGGGTCGTAGCTGACTCTATAGGCAAAGTACAAATCCTAGATATTTGGTTGAAGGTGAGGGTGATGCAATAAAGGGCCATTGGGCAATTCCTATTGTGGCTGAGGGCTAATCCTACCTTTGTTGGATCTTGGGTGAGGGCATTTGCTTATGAATAGGAGTATCTACCTCTTTATCTCTTAAGTGCTGTCATCTGCTTAGGGCTATTAAGGAAGGTGGGGTCTGCTTTCCAGGAGCATGTTTCTCCACTTCTCATCCAGGGAAACATAATATTCTGCCTTTTTAAATATTTCTCAAAATATTTCATTCTTCTAGGAGAGGGGTAGGTGCCAACTTTCTACAATAGCCTCAATGTTTCACCTCATCATGTTTTTAATAAGGCACCAAAGTCTATGTACACAGTCTGGTTTATTAAAGGATAGGAGAGTTTAGCTGCATGTCAAGCTACACACAAAGTACCATGTAGTGAGGACAGAACATTCACAGTCATAGAGAAGGAAACTTCTCCAATATTCATGCCCTGCTCAGGTTGGGAAACAGCCCCATAGTGGTGATTCACTCTCACACCTAGGATGTTGGGACATCTGGATGAGTCCACCAATTGTATTCATAGATTTCATGCCCCCTGGCCTCCTTCATAGGCATGGGGTGGCCTGAGTCCAGAGAGATGAAATGGTTTCACTAGGGAGGAATTCTTACCCCATGTTCCAAATATACACAACCTGAAGCCACCTGTAGCTACCAAAAGTGGTCACGGTAGGTAGCGTAGTTTTATTTATATAGAGCAGGAAAAGGATGAAATTCTTAGAAGATCATAATGGAATTACTTAAACTTAATTAAAACAAACAAGATTTCACTTGAATAAAATTAACATTGAATTGAGCCACATTTTATTTTTGTTCTGGTTGTACCCATTCCCCCGCTCTGGTTGCATTTCCTTTGCAGAGGCTGGTAGATTAGGAGCACCCAGAGGCAAAAAAAGTCAAGGTCACAGCCATCACCATGTACGCAGATATGTTCATTCATCAGAAGAAAAGGGGAATTGCTATATATATATATTAAGGAAAGGATAAAGGCAAAACAAACATACACAGATGGACACAGAAGTGTATTGATGATGGAAATAATAATAAATTTAAAACAAATCTTGCTTACTGTAATATATGCACCAAACAATAATCAGAAAGAATTGTATAGGAAATTACACGAAAAAATAATGGAGGCGGAATATGAAAATGTGTGCTTAATAGGTGATTTCAATGCAGGGGTGGAGGAAAAAGAGACTATAAAAGTAGTAAAAATGATAAAATTAAGAGAATACTTCTAAGCACATTTTTTGAGATGAAAGAACTAAACTTACAAAACCTAAGGAGGGAATGAAATGAAAAAAGTAGGCAGTATATCTTTTACTCAAATGCACATTGTTCATGGTCAAGAATTGATATGGCATGGATGACATCGGGATTGAGAAATGATATAGAGGAAGTAGAAATAATGACTAACCCCCAAGATGATCATAATCCAATAAAAGTGATATGGAGATGACAGAAGAGAAGAGGAAGATGGAAAGAGAACCATGCAATAATGAAAGAAAAAGAATATGTACAAATGATGGAGAGGGAGTTGGACTTCTTCAAAAAAAATAGGAACGAAGGAATTACAACACAAATGTTGTGGGACACAGCAAAGGCGTACATCCAAGGATTGACAATAGCATATGTGGCAGGAAAAAATAGGAAAAAAATATTAACAAAAAGTTCTACAGGAGGAACTTAAGGAACTGGAAGTAGAATTACAGAATGACCCTCAAAAAGGTAAAGTTAAAAAGAAAATGGAATTTATAAGACATAGACTGAATTTGATAGTACAGGAAGAAATGGCACAAAAAGTTAAAAGGGAGAAACAAAAATTTTTTGAGCATGTGAATAAGCCGCAAATAAACTGAGAAAAGAAAAGGAGAAGTCAAGAAGTCCATTTGGTGAAGAATTCACAATTGGTGAAGAACACAAAGGTGTTTCTAAAATATCTGGACTCCAAGTGAAGTTTGGGTAACCTTGCCAGGTTTGCCCAGGAAATGAAATTCTTCAGCAACAAAAGAGGGTTCCTCTTACCAGGCAAGATGGACTCGATCCACACAGGGGCATGGCCACGTAATGTAAACCCGAAACTTCTACTGCCCTTGTAGACACGGACAGTTCTGGGGAAGGAGAGCACATAGTAGCCCTTACATTAGACAGGGAATCCAAAAAGGAGCAGAGCAGGACTTTCTCTCCCTTCTCTCATCTTTCAGAAGGGTGGATTTCAAGTCCCAGAATTCCCCAGCCAGCATGGCTGGGCTGGGGAATTCTGGGACTTGAAGTCCACCCATTGTAAAATGGCCAAGTTTGAGACTAGCAATAGCATTTAGACTTATACACCACTTCACAGTGCTTTACAGTCTTCTCTAAGTGGTTTACAGAATCAGCCTCTTGCCCCTAACAATCTGGGTCCTCTTTTAACCACCTCGGAAGGATGGAAGGCCGAGTCAATCTTCAGCTGGTCAGGATTGAACTCCTGGCTGTCAGTAGAGTCAGCCTGCAATATTGCACTTTAAAACCACTGTGTCACTGTTAGGAATGATAGTCACCTAACAATTGGATTGGAAATATATAAACCGGGATAGTAATTTAATACTATATCTTTAAGAGAATGCTGTAATTGTGATTGGCTGAGGTTCCTCCAATGGCCATAAGATGGAGCCAGAAACCTGGTTTCTCTCTTCTTGAATTTCCTGTTTTGCCATTTTGCCTGATCATTGTTCTGCTTGGATTGCTGTGAGTCTTGCAACTGTTAGCAAACTCTGTTTACTGAACTTTGTTTATGATACTGGATTTTGTTTTTGGATTATCCCTGGACTGATAGTAACTGCTTTAACTGTGTATTATTTGGACTGTTTGTTGGACTTTGTTTACCCGTTTACTGGAAGTAAAACCTACATTTTACTATTCAGTGTATCTGTATGCTGGTTGTGTGTTATTCAACATCACTCTCACTATGTTTCCCTGAGTGCACTCATTCTCCTAATAAGGAATACCTCAACAGCCACCATGGAAGGAAGGGAAAGGAGAGGAGAGGAGAGGAGAGAAGAGAAGGGAAAGAAAGGAAAGGGAAGGGAAGGGAAGGGAAGGGAAGGGAAAAGGAATGGCAATAGCAGCAGCAATAGCACTTAGACTTATATCCTGCTTCCCAGTGCTTTACAGCCCCTCTCTGAGTGGTTTACAGAGTCAGCCTCTTGCCCCCAACAATCTGGATCCTCATTTGACCCATCTCGGAAGGATGGAAGGCTGAGTCAACCTTGAAACACTATTTTACATATAAAAATCCTTTCAAACCGAGAATCTTTGCAATTCTGTCTTGGACTGGCATGTTACACAGATCACTTCTCTATCAGTCATTAAAACAAAAAAACCCTAATAATCAGGGATGCAATTCAACCAGTGTAACAACCAGTTCGGTGAGCGCATGAGTAGAGCTGACCTTCTCCAGCAATGACGTGCGGCAATTCGCTGTGCCGTGCGAATCAGGTGAGCTTGAAAACCAGGATATAAAGCACAGACTAGAACTGAGGCAAGCGGGCAGGCCCAGCAGCTGATCCTTGGAGCTACCAGTTCGCCTGAACCAGGCCAAACCACTAAAGTCCCACCCCTGCTAATAATCCTTTTCATATGCAGTAATCCACTTCACGTCCAAATCTTCAGGTGAAGCTTTTCTAGTCTGCCCCTCCTTACAATATCCCAAGGACATATAAGGTCTCCATAGACAATGCATAAATATATCAGTAAACTTTCTACTCCTCTCCTTTCCAAAATGGCCTAAAAACAAGCTCTGCCTGAGCTCTTTAGGTCTTCTGATGATGGACAGGTTCTGCTCGAGAACCTGCATCTTCGAGAGGGGATCTTACCTGCAAGCTGCCCCCGTCCCCACA
The DNA here is from genome assembly GCF_900518735.1 of Pseudonaja textilis. The sequence continues at coordinate 2,865,720 of NW_020769332.1, read as the reverse complement.
TTGCTGCCAATCAGGGTGGTGGACTTTCTCAAGCTCAGGCAATTCTCCTCCTGGCTCCGGGGCACCGAGCTGGCCCGGGTGGAGACCAGCAGTCGCTCGTGATGGTCTTCGCTGCGGCTTCGTCTCAGGCGGTTGGCCGGCTGTTGCCTCTTGGCTCGGCACAGCTTGCTGATGAGACTCTGGGACACCACCTCATCAAAGCGTTGCCGGTGTTTCCTGGGGATGAAGATCCTGGGAACATGAGAAAAGACCTGGGTTAGGGAAGGGGCAGAGGGTTAACAGATGTGCAGAGTTGGAAGGGACCTTGTAGGTCATCTAGTCCAATCCCCTGCCCAAGCAGGAGATCCTACACCATTCCTGACAGATAGCAGTCCAGTCTCTTCTTCAAAGCTTCCAGGGATGAAACTCCCAGAACTTCCGAAGGCAACTTCTGTTCCACTGGCTGATTGCTCTCACTGTCAGAAAATTCCTCCTTATTTCCAGGTTGAATCTCTCCTTGTTCATTTTCCAACCATTATTCCTTGCCTTCATGCCTTGAAAATTAGCTTGACCCCCCTCCTCCTCTCTGTGGCGGCCCTTCAAATATTGGAAGATTGCTCTCCTGTCTCCCCTGGTCCTTCTCTTCTCTAGACCAGCCATGCCCAGTTCCTGAAACCATTCACTGTATGTTTTAGCCTCGTCCCCTCATCATCCTGGCTGCTATTCTCATCCTTCTAGGGTCTCAACATCTTGGCTGCTGCTTTCACAAAGGCACATAACCCAAAGCAGCTCTTAGAGAAGCTCAGAAGCCTGAGAAGAACATGCGAAGAATGGTTACAGGAATTGGGTAAGTCTAGTCTAACGATAAGAAGGACTGGGAGAACATGGTAGCAAATGTTCCGACATTTGAGGCTTGCTCCTACAAAGAGGAGGGGTCCAAACTATTTTCCAAAGGGCCAAAAGGCAAGACAAGAAGGAACTAATTAAGGAGGGAAGCAATTCAGAACTAAGGAGAAACTTCCTAAGGGTGAGAACAATCAACCATTGGAACAGCTTGCTGTCAGAAGTTGTGGATGCTTCATCACTGGAGCTTTCAAAAAGAGACCGGACCACTGTTTCTCGAAAAGATATAGGATCTTCTGCTCGAGCAAGACTAGAAGACCTCTGAGTTCCCTTCCGACTCTGTAATTCTATGTTCTACTGTATGTCTTTTCTTCTCCTGGACACCAGGAGAGTCCAGCCTCCAGGAGCCCGACCTACATGCTGATCTGGCCACCCTCAAGGCTAGCAAAGGGAGATAAGAGGAGCTCGGCTGCTGGCACAGAGCTGGGGCAACAATCTTGAGACTTGGGTTGACTTCAATATCGACAGGAAGCGCCGAGAGTTGATGTGTAGCCCCACGTGGGGGACATTGTAGTTTGTAAGACGGCTGCAGAATGTGGCTGAACTCCCCGGTGGTGGGTGTTTTGTTTGTTTCATTACAGCCTGACAGCAAATTCAGCTCCATGGCCCCTCATCCGTCCCATCCCTGAAGGCATGATTGTTGGTTCTGCTGCACGGGGTGTCGACACCCAGCCCAGCCCTTCCATCTATGCTGACACAGCTGAGCACCTGGTGCTGCTCTCTTCCTGTTTCTTCATGGCTGGGGTAGGGGCGTTCAGGGCATTTATCAGTCACAGCCCTGGCAGGTGAGCTGAAGCCTCTAATGCAGAGATCTCCAACTTGGGCCACTTTAAGATGTGTGGACCAACTCCGAGAATTCCTGACTGAGGAATTCTGGGAGTTGAAGTCCACAAGTCTTAAAGTGGCCAAGTTTGGAGACCCCCTGCTCTAATGTCTGGTCTCCAAGAGATGCTCTCGAGGGAAACAGAACCCAAGTCACCTCTACAGGACAGAATGGGACAACTTGCCACAGTCCAGAGGTGGGTCTTCAGCAGGTTCTGACCAGTTCTGGAGAACCAGTAGCAGAAATTGTAAGTAGTTCTAAGAACCAGCAAGTACCCCCTCTGACTGCCCCAGCCCACATCTATTCTCTGCCTCCCATCGAGTCCCAGCTGATTGGCTGGGTCTCCTTTGGTTGCCCTGCACAGGAGAACGGAGCTGGAAAGCAGGTTAGTGGAGGTGGGGAGGGAAGGGGGATTTTGCAGTAACCTTCCCCTGCCATGCCCACCAAGCCACACAGAACCAGTAGTAAAAAAATTTGAATCCCACCACTGCCACATCAACTCACCATGGACCAATTCAACTATCCAACTGAATTATTTAAAATGATTTTTAATTTTTTTTGTGTGTGTGATTTACATTTCATTTCGTCCCTCCTTTCTTTAATGATTCTATCCCACCATTTCTTTGGCCTTAGTGTAATTCTTGTCCCGTGGCAAGATGGCCACCGCGAGTTGGCTGTGACAAGTTGGCTAAGGCACCTCATTGGCCCTTCCCCCCTGCCTCCCAAATACGCCCATGCAAGCTTTAAAGAGTCAAGCTGCTTCACCAACCCCGCTGGATATTGACAAAGACCTGCCCGCTAAAACCCAGCCAAGGGCTTGGCTTAGCTTGTTGTGAAAATCAGGCTGCCACCTGGAGTTGTAATATGGTTTCTCTGGATATGTAGACATAACAATTGTGTTAGATTCACCTGGGTTTAGTGTTATGCGTGTTGCTATTAGGTCACTGGATAATGCACACAACTGGGAAGAGTAAGCCACAATATTTTATAGCTCAATACCTCAAAAGGCTTGCTGTTGAAACACTAGAGACCCCTTCTCTGGAATTTAAGAATCGCTCGTTCTTTGCCGCCATTCTGCCCCCTCACCAACCTCCAACACTCAGGGGGCTTCTGAGCATATTTGCTAGCAGGACTAATTACACCAAAAGATATAGATCTGCACTGGGCTCCTTTACAACCTTCTTGTGCATCCACAGCCTTCCCGCAGACTGAACACTCCCACACCCACCCACATGCTTGTCAAAGACTGTATCCCCCATAAAGATTTCCCCGTGAGAAAATTCCCCCTGCAGCTTCTGAACCCAAAAATAAAAACGCTGCAGAAGCAGAAGAATGAGGCCCAGATCATCACAGGGGGGCAGGGATGGCCCCCTGCTCTTGGGTCAGCCCAGGCATTATGTGGAGGTAATGCAACAGCATTATCCCTCTTCTGCCACTTTCTGAAAATAGTACATGGAATAACAGTGTTGGAAGGGACCTTGGAGGTCTTCTAGACCAACTCCCTGCTTGAGCAGAAGAATCTGTACAATTCCAGACAAGTGGCTGTCCGGTCTCTTCTTGAAAGGCCGCAGTGATAGAGCAGCCACAACTTCTGAAGGCAAGCCATTCCATTGGTTAATGGTCCTCCTTGTTAGGAAATTCCTCCTTATTTCTAGGTTGCTTCTCTCCTTGATTAGTTTCCATCCATTGTTTCTTGTCCTGCTTTCTGGTGCTTTGAAAAATAGGTTGCCCCCCACCCCTATCTTTGTGGCAGCCCATCAAATATTGCAACACTGCTATTATGTCACCTCTGGTCCTTCTTTTCTCTAGACTAGAGATACCAAATCCTGCAACTGTTCTGAATAGAATAGAATAGAATAGAATAGAATAGAATAGAATAGAATAGAATAGAATAGAATAGAATAGAATAGAACAGAAAATATGCAATGGAATGGAATGGAGTGGAGTGGAGTGGAATGGAGTGGAGTAGAGTAGGGTAGAGTAGAGTAGAGTAGAGTAGAGTAGAACAGGACAGAACAGAACAGAACAGAATAGAAAATATGGAATAGAATAGAATGGAATGGAATGGAATATAATTAAGAATAGAATAGAATAGAATAAGAATCTGAAAGGGATCTTGGAGGTCTTCTAGTCCAGCCCCCTGCTCAAGTAGGAAAACCTGTACTATTTCATAGGTTTTAGTCTCCAGTCCCCTAATCATTCTTGTTGCTCTTTTCTGCAACAAATCTTGCCTTTCAATCTGCATTGCTACCCATTCCACACTTCCCAGGTCCAGCTGAATATTCATTACCCCACCCATGATTAAAATATCTGCCAGCCTGGAAGCTCCCTGATCGAGCAGTCAGCCTCGCCTACTTTAGGGGGTCGACTGTAAAGACACCAGGATCCAATAATCCCCTCAAGGATCTTTTTGAACACTCTTGAGATCTAACAAGGTTTGGGGGAAATGCTTGGCCTACACAATACCTCCGTTTCCTTTGGCAATGCAGGCAGCGCCATTTTACCTGCTGCTGCACTGATCAAAAAATGGAGGACAGGAAGGAAGTCCTTGGCAGAAAAGGAAAGGTCTTTTGTATATTTTTATGACGATCCCCTCGCTTCTCTGAAGAAGAACGGCTCCACGGGGAGGACACTGCCAAATTGCCTCTTTCTTCTGTGCAAGAGCAGGGGGGGAGGGGGCTCTCAATATGTATAGAAGCAAGCGGATTTCTCAGTGGTGTCTCTGACCCCTCCCACTCTCCACACCTCAGCTCTCTCCAGTAGAAAGGAAGCCCCCCTCTCCCCAAATCCCTCTGGGTCACATTCAAGTTCTCTGCCACTTGGAAAGAGAAGATACCTTCCTCCAGCGGCCACACAAGACATCTCTGTTCATTATTTGCTTTTGGTGACAAGATGATGAGCTTTCCCAAATTAGAACCCACAATTCTAGAACAATCAAGTTGGAAGAGACCTTGGACAAGCAGGAAACCCTAGACCATTTCAGACAAATGTTGTCCATTCTCTTCTTTAAAATCTCCAGGGTTGGAACAACCACAACTTCTGAAGGCAAGTCATTTCACCGATTAATTGTTCTAACTCTCGGGAAATGTCTGCCTAGTTCTAGGTTGGTTCTGCACTCTCCTTGCAAAGCATGTTCGTGGGACTTTCTTCTGACAACTCCCAATTCTCCGGCTCAAATTCCATCCTCATAATGGGGAAGAAATGTGATTTATGTTCCAGAATAGTGAGTGATGTTCGGGTAGCTGTATCCATCGATGGGCAGGATTTTACTCTTGAGCTGAGCCAGTAGGAAAGCCGGACCATTTCTGTTTCGACTGTGCTTCCTTCTTCCTGCCCTGCTGTGCTAAGAGAACCAAGACATCAATCCTTTTTGCTCACTGAAATGCCTTCTCTACTTCTCACCTAAAGGACGAAGGTCCTGTTTTTGGAAAAGTGCTGAACAAACCTCCAACCCTGCAGCAAAATCTCAGAATCGGGAAGGGAACATCCAATTCAAGCCCTGATCAGTGCAGGAATCCAAATTAAAATATCCTGGCTTGGATGCTATCTAGTTTCTGCTTCAACACCTCCAGGGAAAAAGCAATACCCTCCACCGGCTCCAAGGTCAAATTCTCCTATTATTAGGATTTTTTTTTTCTTTCAAAAAATTCAAATGGAGTCTGCTCTTCCATAATTGATATTCATTCCATTTCTGGCACCGTGGAATGAAAAAAAAAACAGTTTTTGACTTCCTAGGTGACCTCCTTTCAGCATTTCAGATTGTTCCTCAGTCTTATCCTCTAGTGAAAAGAAAGACTAGTGGAGACAGGATAGCAATCTTCCAATATTCGAGGGGCTCCTACAAACATGAGGGGTTAAACGATTTTCCAATTTTCCAAGGCAAGAAACAATGGATGGAAACTAACCGAGGAGAGAAGCAACCTAGACTTAAGGAGATAATTCCTAACGGTGAGAGCAATCAACACATGGAACAACTTGCCTTGAGAAGCTGCGGGTGCCCCATCACTGGAGGCTTTCAGAAAGAGACTGGACAGCCATTTGCCTGAAATGGTATAACGTCTCCTGCTTGAGCAGAGGGTTGGACTAGAAGACCTCTGAAGCCCCTTCCCACTCTATTGTTCTATGTTCAGATCTAGCACCTCCAATCTCTCTTCAATGTTTCTCTCCAGTTTTATGTGATAATAATGACGAGCATTCTTTGATTTTTGAGTCGGCTGTTATCATGCCACCAGCCCACATTTAATTCACTTTTTAATCTCTCAAATGTTTTGATGAAGGCATATTATGTCTATCAGCATTCCCATCATCTATTAGGTAAATTAGCCAGGCAGAAAATGAAATAAAGTTAGTCCATTCTTATCAAATCTATACTGATATGGTAATTATCGCATTGTTTTCAAGGTGATTATATACCTATCTCTTCAGGAGCTGTTCTAGAATTTTCCTTGTACGTATGTCAGATTCCCTGGACTCCTCAGATATTCCTTCCCCCCACCCTGTCTTGGAGATAAAGATATAATTTATTCTCCACTCATTTGCTCATTTGCTTCACAATTCTCCAGAATTATCAAAGATAATTCATTAAAATTCATGGCAGACTATCAGCAAAGTACTTCAGGATGCAATTTATCTGGTCCTAGACATTCAAACTAAATATATCTTTAATGATCATGTTTTTACAGTCTCAAGTTTCAGCTCTGTCTCTACTTTCTGCCCTTCATAATTTCTTGTTATTTTGCTTTTTGGTGAAGCAACTAACTGAAGCAACTAACTAAAAATAGATGAGTTACCTGTTGGAATTTTGCCATCTTCTCCACTGAACAACTGGTATATTGATTCCTTAGGATTTTTTCCCCTTTTAGCTTAAGCATATCTTTAAAAAGCCCTTTTTATTCTTTCCAATTTAACAACTGTTGGAAAGAAATTAGGAGAAAGTACCTAAAGCTGTCTTTTAGTAAGGCTGATAACTCTCAGAAAATGGCAGATTTAAGTATTCCTAGTCTAATAAAGAGAAGGATTAGGGGTGACACGACAGCAGCCTTCCAATATTTGAAGGGCTGTCACAGAGAAGAGGGGTCAACCTGTTCTCCAAAGCACCTCAGGGCAGGACAAGAAGCGCTGAGAAGAAGCTCATGAAAGAAAGATCCAAGGTGGAATTAAGGAGAAATTTCCTGACAGTGAGAATAATTAAGAAGTGGAACACCTTTCCTCCAGAAGTGGCAGGTACTCCATCACTGGAGGCTTTCAGAAAGAAACTGGACATTTGTCTGATATGATATAGGGTCTTCTGCTTGAGCAGGGGGTTGGACTAGAAGACCTGTGGGGTCCATTCCAACTCTATTGTTCTATGTTCTACCTTTCTTCTCCCGGACACCAGCAGTGTCCAGCCCCAGGAGCGCTGCCTGCATGCAGATCTGGCCACCGGATGGATGTGTCCCTCAAGGCTAGCAAAGAGAGAGAGGCTGCTGGCACAGAGATGGGGTAACAATCTTGAGACTTGGGTTGTTTTCAATATGAAACAGGAAGCGCAGAGAGTTGGCCCACGTGAGGGACATTGTAGCTTGCAAGTCGGCTGCAGAATGAGATTGGATAGCCATTTGTCTGAAATGGTCTAAGGGGCTGGACTAGAACAGGGGTCGCCAACCTTTTTGGACCTTAGGGACCACCAAATTCATAATTTTAAATCCCGAGGACCAGAGACCCTGGGAAAATCTCAAAAAAAAAAAGTCTGCAGGAAAATTCCCCATCCTGTTTTCCTACCAATTGATCATTCTTTACTGTCTCCACTCTGTTCTCGGGGGGGTGGGGGGGGGTGGGAGACAGAGAGAGAGAGAGAGAGAGAGACTTTTGGCTTCATGCAAGGAAAGCAGCAGAAGCCGCAGAAGTCTTTCTTTCTCTCCCCCAAACTCTGCCAGAAATGAGTCTTGGTGAGACTTGTTGTGCCAGCACAGCCTCTTGGAGCAGGAGGCCTTGCAGGGTCCCAAAGACTCATTTCTGGCAGAGTTTGGGGGAGAGAAAGAAAGACTTTTGCTGCTTTCCTTGCATGCAGCCAAAAGCAGAAGAAGAAAGAAGCAGAAAGAAGCAGCCCAGTAACCAGGCAAGGTGCATGGGGCAAGTTTCCCCCCTTGCCTCACTACCTCGTGTTGTTCGCAATGCAAGCAACACAAGCCTTGTGTTCCCACAGGCCATGTGAGCAGCGCCGCCTTGTGTTCCCGCGCAGCCTGGGTTAGTTAGTTAGTTTACTTTATTGTCATTGCACCTTGTACAACAAAATCAAACACCATCTTCATGAACCATGAAAATAAAAATAAAACACACATCCTTCACACTCCACATTAATTGCTTTGGGATGACATTTCTCTGTGGACCACCAAAATTTTCTCATGGACCACCAGTGGTTGGTGACCACTGGACTAGAAAACTTCTGCGGTCCCTTCCAACTCTATTATTCTATGTTCTACTTTTCTTCTACCGGATACCAGGTCCAGGCCCAGGACCACTGCCTGCATGCAGATCCATTCGTCTAAAATGGTATAGAATCTCCTGGTTGAGCAGGGCGGTTGGCCTAGAAGATCTCCCGGATACCTTCCAGCTCTTATTATACCTGGATCTGCTTCTTTCTTCTTCTTGTGCCGTATCCGTCATCGGACATTGGCGATCATGTTGCCGATCCTATTTTGATCAACAGCTGCTGAATTTTGTCCAAACCAAATCTCCTTGTTTAGGAATTCCCAGCCATCTTGAGTTTCCTTTTCTTGTTAGCTTCTGCTGCTTAGAAGGGACTTTATCCGTGGTAGGATTCAGCCAGTTTGGACCAGTTTGGGAGAACCGGTTGTTAACTCTCTGAGCAGTTCGGTTGAACTGGTTGTTGGAAGAAATCATGAGGGGCAGAGAACCGGTGGTTCAATTATTTGAATCCCACCGCTGGAATTTACCTGTCACTGCTCTGGAATTTACTGAAATCTGCTTTTTTTGAAGTCCAAGATAAATGCAGTAGGCGCTAGTGTTATCTTCAGGGTGGGGGTTGCAAGTAGCACCCAAGCAGGATAGGATATGGGGTGAGCTGGAGGCTATCTGGCCCCCCACTGGGTGTGGGGTGGGGGGAAGGGTACTTGTGTTCTTGTCTTGGTCTTTATGGATTGTTGTGGGGCTGCCTAGAATCATTATTTGAGCTGGGGGAGAAATCAATCTGTAAATAAATAAATCTCCAATCCCAGTTGCAATCTCCTCCCTGGCTTAATCCCATCTGTGCTCACAGCCAGCTGCCAGCTGCTTCAATGGCCATCATTCCTTGTGCTTGGGGTGGAGGCCAAGCAGAGCTGGAGGGAAAGTTGTGTGTGGCGGGGGGGGGGGGGGGGGGGGGGGGGGTTGTGGGCGGGGGGGGGGGCGCCGGGGGGGGGGGGGGGGGGGGGGGGTTGCAAGGTGCAGTCAAAAAAGTCAAGATGGCCCCCAGAGGGTATAATCGAATCTCTGGCTACTTTTTACATGTTGCATGCATGGGGTGCCCCTAAAAAGAACCCTGCCTTTTCCGTTCTCAGTAATTCTCTATAAGTTGGTCAGTTGGCATTTTGTCTTTCCAAAGGCTGATTGTGCATGGGAAGCAAGAGAGAGGGAGGAAGAAGGAAAGGGAGGGAGGGAGGAAAAGAGAGATAGAGAGAGAAGGGGAGGGAAAGAAAGAAAGAGAGGGAGGGAAAGAGAGAGAGAGAAGGGGGAAAGAAAGAAAGAAGAAAGAAAGAAAAAGAAAGAAAGAAAGAAAGAAAGAAAGAAAGAAAGAAAGAAAGAAAGAAAGAAAGAAAGAGAGAGAGAGAGAGAAGGGAGAGGGAAAGAAAGAGAGAGGGAGGGAAAGAGAGAGAGGGAGAAGTGAGAAAGAAAGAGGGAGGGAAAGAGAGAGAGGGAGGGAAAGAGAGAGAGAAGGGGGAAAGAAAGAGGGAGGGAAAGAGAGAGAAGAGGAGGGAAAGA
>NW_020769332.1:2836524-2855843 GCF_900518735.1 Pseudonaja textilis | reverse complement strand
AGAGAGAGAAGGGAGAGGGAAAGAAAGAGAGAGGGAGGGAAAGAGAGAGAGAGAGAGAGAAGTGAGAAAGAAAGAGAGGGAGGGAAAGAGAGAGAGAGAATGAGAGATCGACTTCTAGTATTCCTCCCAACTCTCCTCCTGGTCCCTTTAACAGGGCTCCTTGCTGGGGAAATCAAGCTGTCCCAGGGACGTTGGGGGGGGCGGTGTCCTGCCAAGATGAGGCATCTGTCTGACCTGGGCCCCCATCCGCCAGCCAGATATTAATCCTATTGCAGAAGCTGCCCCATCAGTCTGATTTCCCCTCCTGCCCCGCTGGCTCTTGGATCTCCTGAGACTTCTCCACTCTCCCAGCATCTAGACTGGAGAGAAACACAGGGGGTGGCCAGACTAAGCCTGAGGGAGGGGTCAAATGCATTATCAGTCTTGAGTCCCTCCCTTTGCAACTACAAGAAACTTAAATCCAGCCCGCCTTGAATTCCTTTGACTCTTATCTATCGCCAATTTGCTAGCAATTCAAATTCCTGTAGAGAGAGCTTCAGCTTGCAATAAATCTTTATACTAATTGGAACGGCCCAGATTTTCTGATTTCCCTGGGGCCTGACACCAGAGGAGGGGAGGGGCACAAGGAGGCCCAGCTGTTTCAGAAAGTATAAATTGCCCTAGTTAATGCTTACCGTGGTGTCAACTAGTGTCAGGCCCTAAGAACTAAAAAGGACAACTTCTGAGCAGTTTCTGTATTCCTCCTCTCTTGCAGACAGAATCTTGCCAGATTAAAGCAATTATCTGCATCCCTCTACTCTGGGAATCCTGTTTTAACCGGCTTCCTCCTGGCCGTGGCCTCTGGAAAGCAGCCCCTCTCTTCTCGGAATCCAGACTACATTCCACCACAGCAAGTGTGTTGTGAGAATCCATTCACGTTGCTGTGACTTCCAAGGGTCAGCTTTGACCCCAAATGGTACCAGGGCCATTTTGAATTAAGCTACTTTACCCAGTTGGTAAAAGGAAAAAGTAAATCTCTCTGGACCCCCATCCAGGTCCTTCTCAGGCTGATCGTCAACCAAGGAAAGTTTTCTTTCCCTGTTCCGCGAAGGGGCACACAGGCACCCCCACCACATCTGCTCTGCCCGACGACTGAACCTCCTCCAGCCTCGGTAAGAGAGTCCTGGCAGGTTTAATGATGGACAAGTTAAGGAAGACCATTGGTGGATTTGTGGGTGTGGCGTGGTGGCCTAGAGGTGGAGCTCTCACGTCACAATCAGGAGGCTGTGAGTTCGATCCTAGGTAAAGGCAGACATTTTTCCCTCTGGGCATAATGATGGATATAACTGCTGGATATAACTCTGTATTGGTGACAGGAAGGGCATCCGGCCAGTAAACACTCAACTCCATTCAGATACCCAGACTCCACCCCACAAGGGATTTATGGGGTCATTAAAAGATGATGATGATGATGATTGTTGGATTTGTGTCTGGCAGAGAAATCACCGGCCAATGGCTTTCCCTGGTTGAGTTGGGACTGAGATTGGGGAAAGGGAAAGAGGTGAGTTCTGACAGACAGCTTGATCTGGGTTTGGGTGAAGGGGCTCCCTGCTCCTCTCACTTTATCAGAAAGACAGACACCCTCAAAGCAGATCACAGATTATATCTTTCTCTCTGTGCCTCTCACTTGACCTTTCTATTGCTTTCTCTCCTGTTTGGTTGCTTTCACCCATCCTTCATTTGTTCTCACTCACTCTTTCATTCTTACTCTCTCTCATTTGCAGCACCCCACTTCTCCTAAGTCCCCCTTATTGTGGCCCGCCAGCTGCCAGCAGAGCTGGCAACAGATTCGGACAGTGAGGAGGTTGGGGAGGAACTTGGGCTAGTCCTGGAATCTGGGGAAGGCTCTGATGGATGCTCTGTGTTAGAAGCGAAGATGGGGCCAGGGCCGTCTGACATTTCCCAGAATCGGAGATAAGTGGGGAAGAAGAACAGCTGGAGCCTGTTCCAGATGCGAGCATGTACAGAGCTGTCAGAAGGGGAGAATTAAGGAACGGGACCAACTCAGAAGGAAAGGCACACGTGGACACTGAATGGCCCTCCCTGGGGAATAAATAGAAGCAAAAGGGGAGTGGTGGTTGCAGGAGACAATTAATTCGTATTTCTTTTGGAAGATTTGCTTATTGGAGTTCGTGTCTCTATTTAATTTACAGCTTTGCGACTGGAAGCTCTCAGCCTGGCAACTATCCAAGGACCGATAAGGTCTGTTCTTGCAATTAACCCTTGGGAGGATTATTGCCGGGACTTTTCTGTGTGTGAATGCCATGAATTCACTGTTAACGTAATAAAGGGGTTTTTTTCGGGGCCAGGAGTCTGTTTCTGGGTTCTGCTAAGCCTGGGTCAGAACACACACCCTCCACACCGCCCCTGAAGCATCTCCTTCCCATTGCGCCTGTTTCCAGAACAACAATCAGAAACTGCAATCAGGGTCATTTCGCACGGAGAGAAACACAGGGGAATTCTCGTTCCTGCAGTGGCCTGTAAATAGCACACTTTTGATTGCTGTTATTGAAGAGATGAGAAAGGGGGGCATTGGCCCAGGGAACCTCCCTTTGGGAAGGTTAAACCCACCGCACTTGCCAGGCCTGGAAAGGGTAGGGGTGTGCCTGGCGCAAGACCCATAAAACCCTGGGCACATTTGATCACACCGTCATAATTACCATCTTGACCCTTTTGGGCACCCAGTTGTGGACACACTTCTTGGATGTCAGACAAGGCTGGAAGAAGAGGAAGACTTCACATTCTTCACATATTAAGATATGTGAATGTGTTCTTAACATAATGACATATTATTCTGTTCAGTTAGTCTGTTATTCATACCCCTAGAATACTGCATCCAGTTTTGGTCACCACAATATAAAAAAAGTTGTTGAGACTCTAGAAAAAGTACAGAGAAGAGCAACCAGGATGATTAGGGGACCGGAGCCTAAAAGATATGATTAACAGTTGCAGGAACTGGGCCTGGCTAGTCCAGTGAAGAGGAGGACCAGGGGAGACAGGACAGCAGTGCTCCAATATTTGAGGGGCTGCCACAGAGAGGAGGAGGGGGTCAAGCTATTTTCCAAGGCATCAGAAGGCCAGACAGAGAATAATGGATGGAAACTGAACAAGGAGAGATCCAACCTGGAAATAAGGAGACATTTTCTAACAGTGAGAACAATCAAGCCATGGAACAGAAGTTGCCCTCAGAAGTGGTGGGAGCTTCATCACTGGAGGCTTTCAAGAAGAGACTGGACTGCCATCTGTCAGAAATGGTGTAGGATCTGCTTGGGTGGGGAGTAGATCTCCAAGGTCCCTTCCAACTGTAATATTCCTCAAAAGAGCAAGTCCAGTGAAGGCTAGTACAATCTAGTGCTGTTGGGGTTGAAAGGGCAAATGGGTTAGGCCATTGACTTTTATCTAAACAGGTTACACACAACCCGAGCCCTAGATTCTCATCTACTCACACAAACACACACACACACACACACACCTGAAAAAGCAGTGCCACGCTCTGAACTTCTCCACCTCTCTACAAGCCTCTCTCTCTCTTTCCCACCAATGCCTACCTTCTTCAATGTAAAAACGTTTCAGAACAGGAAAACCCAGTTTTAACACAACACACTGCACGTACATATTTGATATATTAGCTGCGGGGAAGGACTCTGATTAAAACAAGTCTCTGATTTTGCAAGGCTTCATGGAGTATCACCTGCACTCTCTCCTGTCTAACTAGACCAGGGATTTCAGCCACATAAATGTGGCTATTCAGAACCCTGGAAATGCCCTGTGGGGTTTGTGCACACAGCTGGCTGTGCTCAGGTACACGTCTTCATTAGCAGGCAATCCCAGGTTTTTCAGCAGTTGCTTTGGTTTCAGGTCCTCTTAAGTTCAATAAAAAGAAGGACCAGGGGCGACATGATAGCAGCCTTCCAGTATTTGAGGGGCTGCCACAGAGAAGGGGACACAGTGGCTCAGTGGCTAAGATGCTGAGCTTGTCGATCAGAAAGGTAGGCAGTTCGCCGGTTCGAATCCCTAACGCCGTGTAATGGAGTGAGCTCCCGTTCCTTGTCCCAGCTGCTGCCAACCTAGCAGTTCAAAAGCACGTAAAAAGAAAATGCAAGTAGAAAAATAGGGACCACGTTGGTGGGAAGGGAACAGCGTTCCATGAGCCTTCAGTATTTAGTCATGCCATCCAAATGACTACGGAGACGTCTTCAGACAGTGCTGGCTCTTCGGCTTTGAAACAGAGATGAACACCGCCCTCTAGAGCCAGGAACAGCTAGCATGGATGTGCAAGGGGAACTTTTACTTTTACCTTACACAGAGAAGAGGAGGTCAACCTGTTTTCCAAAGCACCCGAAGGCAGGACAAGAAGCAACGGATGGAAACCGATCAAAGATAGAAGCAACCAGGAATTAAGGAGAAACTTCCTAACAGTGAGGACAATTAACCAGTGGAAGGGCTTGCCTCCATCACTGGAGATTTTAAGAAGAAACTGGACAGCCATTTATCTGAAATGGTTGATGGTCTTCTGCTTGAGTAAGGGGCTGGACTAGAGAGCAGGGGTCTTCAACCCCTCAGGCCATGAACTGATACTGGTCCATGGCCTGTTAGGAACTGGGCTGCACAAGTTAAGGGTGGACAAGCAAAGTTTCATCTGCGTACACAAGGGATCCAGGTTGCATCCACTCCCTTAATCCATGGGAAAATTGTATTCCACGAAACCAGTCCTTGGTACCAGAAGAGTTAGACAATGCTGGACTAGAACCTTCCGAGGTCCCTTCCAACTCTGTGGTTCTGTTAAGGAACACTCTGAGGTTGAGGGTCAAAGCAGAGGGGTAAAAATAGGGAAGGCTGAATCCTGCGTTAGGTACATGGCCAGTCACTCACTGTGCTCTCCAGTTTAGAGTGAATGGGATTTGGGATAGTTAGTTAGGAATTGTGAGCTGTTCCCTTAAGGGAATGCATCATGGTAAATGTAGTTAAGGTATCCTGGGAGATGTAGTCCATGTCATGTGGTCACATCTGTAACCTGGATTGGTCACTGAATTTTTCCCTTGGTGGGTTGGGGGAGGTTTCCTCACTCTTGCCTCAAACCACCCTACCATGCAGTGGCTTCAATCATCATCATGGGGATGAGTTTATTATCTTTCTACGCCACAATTCAGATATACAAAGGATTGGACATTAAGAAGAACCTCGTCATCAATGTGAGTTGACGGGATGCCTGATGAACCAATAAAAAGATTTTGTATGGAGGCTTTGTGGAGTTAGTCTGTCTTCTTTATGCCATCCAAAGATTAATAAGCAGAACACTCACCCCGCAGACCTTAGGGCAAGGGCAAACCACTCCTGAAAGATGCTGCCAGGGAACTGTCCTACGTCGTTGCCAAGAATCAAGACTGACTTAAAGGAACACAGGCCAAGTTTGGAGATGGTCTTTTCCATCCAAAAATAACCAGCTAAATCACATTTTCCACTTAAAGCGGATTCTGCCAGCCAGTAATTCCCTGGGCTGCCCTGCCAGACATACCCAAAAAAAACACCAAACCATTTAGGAAGGTGAACTTTATCCTTCTCTCTAAAGGAAATGCTTCCAATGACAAAATGAATCCTTGGTTTACCTACTTGGGCTCATGCATCTCTCTGATCAAATACACTTCAAAGCAGATTGCACTCCTCAGTCAGATAATAACGATAAAATACACTAATTAATAATGCCTCAATTAGTCACCCTCCTTGCAGGCGCTGCTTCTGCCCAAATCCCTCTGTGTTCACGTCCCGCTGAACCAATTTCTGGCAAAGCACCCAGCATGGGGCTGATCTCCCCTCCAAAGCCAGAGAGAGAAGGGGGGGGCATTCGGGGCTCCAGCCCCCAGGGAGTCTTTTTACCTCCTAACACGGTGGTTGTGGCCCCCAAGTCTTGTCCCAACTGAAAGGGGCTAAAAGGTGGACACATCCTTACCTCAGTCCTTACCAGTTAGAAGATTTTGACCCTGCATTGGTTAACTTCATCTCAACATGCCAAAACCAAAATAGCTTTTCTGGGGATAATAAGAGTTTTGTGAGTAGTCATCATAATAATTGATCATATTTGTATGATAATTTTTTTTAAAAAAACCCAGCACTGGAAGCACATTGCTAAAGGTGCTTTGGGTTAATCCAGCAAAAATAAACATATACAATATTTGAAGATATATTTGTGCGTATGTGTAACTGTTGCCATGCAATAGCAGTAATGGCAACAACAATATGTGTGTGTGTGTGTAAATATCTCTGTGTGTGTGTGTAAATATCTGTGTGTGTGTGTGTGTGTATACATACACACATACATACCTACATACACACATACATACCTACATACATACATATCTCGAGAGAGAAAGAGAAAGAGAGCGAGAGAGCGAGAGAGGGAGGGACGGAGGGAGGACGGGCAGGAAGGGATGGGGGGCAGATTAGATGCTAAATTCTTTCCTGATCCTGATTTAAAAGCAGTTTCTCAACTCCCGCACAGATGGATGGACTCTTTTATTACTGGCAGAGTCACAGTAAGAATTTCTGTTGACATCAAGCATCCAAACTCAATTAGAGAGAAGAGAGGCTGTTTACATTTCTCATAAGGTAAATATAAATACCAGGCTGTTTCCATCTAGGGCACACACACACACACACCCGAAGCAATTCACTATTTGAGACCAGCTGGATTTCAATCTCGTTGAAAGGTTATGCCACCTTTTGCCTCCTCTCTGAAAAGGAGAAGGCTGGGCTGACATCGGAAAAGCAGCCTTTAACGCACGGCGAAGAAAATGTGAGTACACCAATTTGAAGGAAGTCAGCCTGGAGAGGAAAATATCACTCCAGAGCCAAGGACACTTCGGCAGGTGTTTGTCAACCCTGCAGACTTTTTCTCATAACGATACAATGGCATTCTATTGGACAATGTGACCTGCACTAAAAGGGGAGGGAGAATTCTATACTTTAGTTACGTGGCTCTGCGTGGAAAGTAGCTAGATCTGGTTTTGCCCTCACCCATGCCGAAATGGGGTACTCAATGAAGTTTTGCATTAAGTTTAAAAATATAACCCACTAGGAAAGAACGTAAAGAAAGGTTAATTGCGGCTAGCTTGGTTTTTTTTTTTTTTTAAATAGAATGGATGCAGAAATGATGATATAGAAAGTACGATGCCGAGCCTGATTTAAGTGCAAGTTCATTGACTCCACACAGAGCTTTCTTGCCAAATGCTGTGAGGGATGACCAGTATGTGTGTCAGATCAAGGAAATGGGAGCCATCACTGTGACACTGTTCTATGCTAACCCAGTTCTGCAGAGAAGATGTTTTAAAGCAGGAGTCTCCAACCTGGGCAACTTTAAGCGTGAAGAACTTCAACTCCCACAAATTCCCCAGCCAGCTGGCTGGGAAATTCTGAGAGTTGAAGTCCTCCGGGCTTAAAGTTGCCCAGGCTGGAGACTCCTATTTTAGGCGTTCGCATGCAGCGAAGTGCCCGTAGCAACCTCTTTTCCGTTCCACAAGCAGAGTAAAAATTGAAAACCTACATATTCAATACATCCGAGTTCAACTTTTCTTTTTTCCCCACTTTCTCAAAGAAAAAAAAATGTTTGCGGGGTGAAGGGAATGGAGTATAAGTGCCAATATACTCTGAAAATCCCAGATCTGTGCAAATAGCATTAACATTCTGTTTCCAAACTGCAGGAGAAACCAAGGTGGTGACAGAAAGGGAAGCCCTATTCTTTCCATTTCCCTCCCAAAGACCCCAAATTCCAAAGGGTCGACCTCAGGCATCTCTTACCACCCCAGCACTTGATGGTCCAAACTGACCCAGGACCTTCTGCCGTCCCCTGCTTGACCTTGCCAAGTGTGATAGGGACCCCTCAGGGGCGTTGAGCCCACTCCCAGGGAGGCAGATTTCTGAGCAAAGAACTCTCTGCTCCTGGATCAAACCGCAGCAGAAATAAAAGTCTAAACCCCACATTTCTTGCCACTGTTTAATCTCCTCTCTCTCACCTGAGTTCCCATCTACAAAAACCTCCAGAAGATGCTGAGAAGCAGCGAAATTCAGTTGCTCCGGGCAGGAACCCAAACCCCATTTCCCAGGGATCCTTCACCCAAGAAAGGATGGCTTTGTCACTTACCCGAGGCAGCTCATTTTTCTTTCTTGGTGCTCGGTCCCCACATCCTTGGAGGGAAGAGTCAAATTGGGCACTTTCCCAAGGTCTGCAAAGCGTATGGCACAGATTGGAGGGGAGGGGCTGGGGGGGCTGGGGAGGCGGCTGGGCCAGCTAAAGGGCCAAAGGCACGTGCTCGCTCCCCACCGCCAAAGAGACGGAGAAAATGTCAGCAAAGTAAAACAAAAAACCAGAAATTCTTAATTCTGGCTAAGTGGGTCGAAATCCACCGGAGCTCCCCAAAAGGAGGGGAAAAAATGAGGAAACAAGGATAACAATTACGGCAGAGAGTCAACTAATTCAGCCCTGGGGACAAGGGGGGAAAGGATGCATTTATCCAGCAAAGGGGGAATTTCATAAGTGCCACATCCAAGGGAGTCCCAAGCCCAGCAGCCAGGAAAAGTGTTGCAAGAAAAATCCCTCCTCCGCTCGTGCCAGAGGAGAAGGGGACTCCGAGGCCACAGCCTGCCCAGAAGGACAACAGGAGGGTCCTATCCCCTACTCCCACCCACCCCCCAAAAAGCAGCCAGGAGTAACCATCCAGTCAGGCATCTGCAGAAGCTCCTCGGCTTTCCCAGGGATTTCTGTACTGCATTGCTGGGTACCGAAAATGCGCTAAGGGAGGCAGAACCTGATTAACGCTCAGCCTCCTATGCATGTACACTCTGAGACTGATACAGACACCCTCTCCCCCCCCTCCCTTCCCCTCCCTCCCACCACAGAAGCAGCAGGGAAGTGTCCCAGTTCTTCGGCACAGAAAGCAGGCATGACAGCAAGGTTGCAAAGCAGCCTCAGAGTCGATCAAAGGGGAAGACAGATGCAAATATTCAGACGGACAGGTTGGCAGACAGGCAGATGCAGATACTCGGCTCCAAAGGGGCAATGCGACGCTACCTTTTTGTACAAACCATGCCCCGTTTCACAGAAGGAAGGAAAGATGTGGTCTGAGGCCAAAGACGGATAAAAACTTGAAACTGAGAAAATTTTGCCTGTTTTTTTTGTTTTAAACTTGCAAGGATGTTTCACTCTCTGGCATAGGACGAACGGAGGAAGTTAAAAGTCAATCAGCCAATCAGAATAGAGCTGGAAGGGACCTTAGAGGTCTTCTAGTCCAACCCCTTGCTCAAGCAGGAGACCCTATATCATTTCAGACAAATGATTGTCCAGTTTCTTCTTAAAAACTTCCAGTGATGGAGAACCCGCGATTTCTGAAGGCAAAGCTGTCCCACTGGTTAGTTGTCCTCCCTGTTAGGAAATTTCTCCTGAATTCCAGGTTGCGTCTCTCCTTGATTAGTTTCCATCCATTGTTTCTTGTCCTGCCCTTCTGGCGCTTTGGAGAATAGCTTGACTCCCTCTTCTTTGGGGCAGCCTCTCAAGTACTGGAAGACTGCTATCATGTCTCCCCTGGTCCTTCTTTTCTCTAGACTAGCCATGCCCAGTTTCGACAACCGTTCTTCCTATGTTTCAGTTTCCAGGCCCTTAATCATCTTAGTTGCTCTTCTCTGCACCTTTCCCAAAGTCTCGACATCTTCTTTGTAAAGTGGTGATGAAAACTGGATGCAGTATTCCTGGAGTGGCCTTACTACGGTTTTATAAAGTTTAGTTTCTCCATCTTCTGAAACACTTTGCATTCAGAAGGCTGGATGTCCTTCTGGAGTCCTTTTGGCCCCAGAAGCCTGGAAGGCGCCAAACACAAGTTCCTGAACACCCATGGTAATAAAAGACCATATCTGGCTATTTTCTTTTATAGTGGGGTTTTTTTTTCAGATTAACAGAGTTGGAAGGGACCTTGTAGGTCATCTAGTCCAACCCTCCCTGCCCAGGCAGGAGACCCTGCACCATCCCTGACAGAGGGCAATCCAGTCTCTTCTTGAAAGCCTCCAGGGATGAAGCTCCCACAACTTCCGAAGGCAACTTCTGTTCCATGGGTTGATTGTTCTCCCTATCGGAAAATGTCTCCTTATTTCCAGGTTTAAATCTCTCCTTGATTCCATCCATTATTTCTTGTCTGGCCTTTGGGTGCCTTGGAAAATAGCTTGACTCCTTCCTCCTCTCTGGGGCAGCCCCTCAAATACTGTCTCCCCTGGTCCTTCTCTCCACGAGACTCTCACCCCTCCACTTGAACAGCCATCATTTCTTGCCAGCATTGAGGTTCCTTATCTTATAGGGGTTAACATCTCTTTCAAAACTCAGGCTTTTGATGCCACCCAAAGAGTCCACAGACTGGTCTCAAATTATCCAGCTTCTATACAGCAACACCTAGATGGGTGTGCTTGGCTCTTGGGCGGGGCAAATGTTTTTGGGATCCTGCTACTATTGGCAGAACTTTATGGAGCCCACTGAGTTAAAGGTCTTTGTTTTCAAGGTCTACCCATAAAGGTGCATTGACCCAAAGAGAACTTGCCTGGTGATATCACATATAATAGTAATTTTAACCGTTCAGCTGTGTCCGAATTCATGGTGACTTTGTCTCCGTGTTACCTTGTCAAGCACTGACTCAGGATTCTTAATTTCTTCTCCCTTCTCAAAATGGGTTTAATTCTCAAGTGCTGATTAAAATAGAAGGAAGACAATTGGGATGCATGAAGGAACAATGAATCAGAATGAATCTGACTCATCACGGGCTAACTACTACTCATCCCACAGCCTGCTACTATGATGGTAACAGCAAAGTAAACCAACGTCATGTCTATTCAGCTTGGCCCGCAAAGGTCTTCAAACAAGTGAAAGCTCTTTTAGTACCTGGTCAACAAACTGAAAGCTTCCATTTTTTAGCATGACCACTTAATGGAGTGTTTGGAGCAAATATGGAGGCCGTGTAACTGAAGTTAATGAAACTTTTGTTCAGTGGTGGGATTCAAATTTTTTACTATCGGTTCTGTGGGCATGGCTTGGTGGGTGGGGCAGGGGATGGATACTGTAAAATCTCCATTCCCTCCCCACCCCACTAACCTGCTTTTCAGCTCCGTTCTCCTTGGCAGAGCAACCAAAGAAGACCCAGCTGACCAGCTGGGACTCGGGAGGCGGAGAAGGGATGGGGTTGGCGGGGCCAGTCAGAGGTGGTATTTGCTGGTTCTCTGAACTACTCAAAATTTCCGGTACCGGTTCTCCAGAACTGGTCAGAACCTGCTGAATCCCACCTCTGGCCTGCACCTGACGCATGCTGTGCGCACTTGCACAGCACTTGAGTAACGCAGCTGAGAAGTGGCAATCCGCTGTGCCACGCTCATCTGCTGAGAAGATATAGTTAGGTAAAGTACAGGGGCGGACAGGCAGGCCCACATGATAGTCACACTGAACCAGTTTGCTGCCAGCTGATTTTCAGAGCAAGGGGTTCGGCTGAACCAGTCTGAACCGGTAGAATCCCACCCCCTGGAAATAGGTCCGTCTCGGTTTCATTCAACTTGTACCAATCTACCCATCTCCAGGGGCTTCTTCGGCTGATGGGAAGGTCCACTCATCCCTCGTGATCCTGAAGAGCTACTGGCAAGCTCTGTCCAACTCTTTGGGCAACCGTTGGCAGCACCTTTTCAGCCAGACATATATATCCACAGGGTTCAGCCGAAAAGCCAAGATGGTGGCCAGGAGAGGGCGAAAAACGGGTGGAGCTTCAATTGCTGTGACACGGCTGCCATCTTGACTTGTTTGCCTGCCATCTTGCAAATACCCCTAACTGTCAGCTGTTTGGATGCCCCGCCATGCAGATAAGTCCTCTTCTGATGAACACACGTGGATTGGGCTCCCTGGAAATATCACTGCCTGACTGTCAAGTGCAGGAATACGGCTCTGCTTCCAAATGGCCGGAGCAACCCCAGGTTCCCCTCCTCCCTGGGACCCGAATAACTGCCCCAAGGAGGAAAATCCCCTCCTCCCTGCAAGAACCTTGAAGAAAGGCGGGGTCAGAGGCGGGATTCGGCAGGTTCTAACCAGTTCTGGAGAACCAGGAGCGGAAATTTTGAGTAGTTTGGAGAACCAGCAAATCCCACCTCTGATTGACCCCGCCAACTCCATCTCTTCTCCGCCTCCCGAGTCCCAGCTGGTCAGCTGGGTTTTCTTTGGTTGCCCTGGACAGGAGAATGGAGCTGGAAAGCAGGTTAGTGGGGTGGGGAGGGAATGGGGATTTTGCAGTATCCTTCCCCTGCCACACCCACCAAGCCACACCTACAGAACCAGTACTAAAAAATCTTCAATCCCACCAATGGGTGGGGGGGAGGGACTAATGCGGAGGTGGGCTGCTTGTCCTTAAGAAAGACTTCTCTTGGGACCAGGGATTCTATCCCCAAGGAAGCCCAAAGGGGTCAGTGCCTACAGGCCAGGCTTCTGGGCCCCTTTAGGTCACTGCTCTGTGGGGGTTTTCACAGCCTGGTCTGGGGATGTTGCGGGGGCTTTGCCCCTCTAGATACCCTCCCCAGTTTTGGAACTGCAAAGACGTCTTTTTCCAGCAGTCACACGCATGTCTGACTGGGCTGGCTCGAGGTCAGGCGCTGTGGGGGTCATTTGAGGCTTTCAAGAAGAGACTGGACTGCCATCTGTCAGAAATGGTGAAGGGTCTCCTGCTTGGATGGGGGAGTTGGACTAGATGATCTCCAAGGTCCCTTCCAGCTCTATTCTGAATTAATTAAAGTGGTGGGAGCTTCATGACTGGAAGCTTTCAGGAAGAGACTGGGTTGCCATCAGTCAGAAATGTTGTAGGGTCTCCTACTTGGGCTAGATGCCCTACAAGTTCCCTTCCAAATTTTTTAATCTGTTAATCTGGCGCTCCCCCAGACCCCATGCTTCTCTTCACCCTTTCTGTCACCACAAAGCTGCTTCCCACTGATGGGTGGAAACGAGGCAGGTTGAGTGCATGGGGGGCACTGGAGGTTCAAGAGCCCCTCGTGGTCTTTGGTTCTGTGGTTTGCCTGTCGTGAAAACGGGGCTGAAAGCCTTCTCTGCACAAGCCCGACAGGCAGGAGCTCCTGAGAACTGAACTGAACAGAATTCTTTACTGGGCAAGTGTGATTGGACACCCAAGGAATTTGTCTTGGTGCAAATGCTCTCAGTGTACATAAAAGAAAAGATACATTCGTCAAGAGTCAAGAATCATCAGATGCAACACTTAATGAGCGTCAGAGGGCACAATAAGCAATCAAATCATACTAGGAAACAGTCAATATAAATCATAAGGATACAAGTGACAAAGTTACAGTCCTACAGTCACAAGTGGGAGGGGATGGGTGATCAGGAGTGATGGGAAGATTAATAAGTAATAGTAGTGCAGACTTTGTAAATAGTTGGACAGTGCTGAGGGAATTATTTGTTTAGCAGAGTGATGGCGTTCGGGGGGAAACTGTTCTTGCATCTAGTTGTTCTGGTGTGCAGGTCTCTAAAGAGTCGTTTTGAGAGAAGGAATTGAAACAGTTTATGTCCAGGATGTGAGGGGTCTGTAGATATTTTCACAGCCCTCTGTTTGACTCGTGCAGGATACAGGTCCTCGATTGAAGGCAGGTTGGTAGTAATTGTTTTTTCTGCAGTCCTAATTACTCTCTGGAGTCTGTGTCTGTCCCGTTGGGTTGCAGAACCAAACCAGACAGTTATAGAGGTGCAGATGACAGACTCAACAGTTCCTCTGTAGAACTGGATCAGCAGCTCCTTGGGCAGTTTGAGCTTCCTGCGTTGGTGCAGAAAGAACATTCTTGGTTGTGCTTTTTTGATGATGTTTTTGATGTTAGGTCTCCATTTTAGGTCTTGTGATATGATAGAACCTAGAAATTTGAATCCTGGGACTGAAATGAACCATACACATTTCTCCTTCTCCGTCACAGCCTGTCTATCTTTAGAATGGATGGGCGAGACAGTCCACCTTCCTGTCTGGAATTCTCTGACCTGAACATCCAGTCAGCTGCAGGAAAGGGGAGGGGCTGTTATTAAGGGAGATTACAGCTGGCAAGGAGGGTCTGCAGCGGGCCAGCCTGGGGGCTGAGATTGCTGGATAATCTTTGCTCCCATCCCCTCCCTATTTCCTGGACAGGCTCCTTCCCAGTTCTGTTCCAGGCACCCACCAGCTTTCCCCCAACACATTCTGGGGTGACCATAGCTGGGGCCAGCTCTGCCCTGCATTTTCCAGGTCCTCCTATTCAGGCAGCCTGCCTGGCCCATCTTCCAGGCTGTGGGGCAGAGAGCCTGCATCCCAGAGTCCATTTTCCAGTAATACCAACCTATCATCCAAAGCAAATTTGCTCAGCCAGTGACCCCAAACTTCTTTCTGAATATTACAGCCAGGGGCGGGATTCTACAGGTTCGCACCTATTCGCTAGAACCGGTTAACATTCTAAGCAGTTCGGAGAACCGGTTGTTAGAGGAAATTACTGGCCTAATCCTGTAAGGAAGGCTGGAAGGAAACATTCTGGGGTTGATTACAGAAACTGCCTCTCCGTTAACCCTTATTACATTTTTGGCAGGACTAGACTTCCTGTCTCTGGAACTTCTCTGGAGTTTTTTTCCCCCTCCTTTCCTGGTACTTTGCTTGTGTGGAGGGACCATTCAAAGTTACAGTGGCACTGAAAAAAGTGCCTTATGACCGTTTTTCACTCTTACGACTCTTGCAGCATCCCCACAGTCATGAGAGGCCAGGCGAGGAGATGCGTGCCTCGATGTGAGTGATGTTGAGTTGGCCACACCCAGCCAATAACATGACCACCAAGCCACGCCCACCACCTAAGCCGCACCCACAGAACCAGTTGTTAAAACATTTGAATGCCACCCCTGATAACAGCTCTCAGGAACGATTCTCCCTTGACCTACCAACCTACCTACCTCTGTCCCTTTGAATACATACTTTATTATGCTAATTGACCAATGAATTTTATGAATTGAAGACTTCATAAAAAGAATAGAATTGTTAAGCACGGGAAGCCATGCCGTAGGAAAGAGAGCAACGAACTCTCCGCAAGAGAACGGGGGCCCCCTCTACTGAAGAGAAGGACTAGGGGAGACAGGAGAGCACTCTTCCAGTATTTGAGGGGCTGCCACAAGAAGAAAGGGGTCAAACTATTTTCTAAAGCACCCAAAGGCGAGACAAGGCATAATGGATGGAAACTAAACAAGGAGAGATTCAACCAGGAAATAAGGAGACATTTTCTGACAGTGAGAACCATCAACTCATGGAACAGAAGTTGCCTTCAGAAGTTGTGGGGCCTTCATCACTGGAGGCTTTCAAGAAGAGACTGGACTGCCTATCTGTCAGAAATGGTGCAGGATCTCCTGCTTGGGCAGAGGGGGGTTGGACTAGATGACCTACAAGATCCCTTCCAACTCTGTTATTCTAAAATTGCCTTCAAGTCTAAGACATGATCTTCAGCCGTAGGTGCTCCTTGGAAGACCCTGGACCAGCCCCTCTCCCTGTTCAGCCCCAGAAGCATAGTAGTCTAGCAGAGAAGGAGCTGGACCACAAGGTCTCCCTGGGTGTGGGGGGAGGGTGTGAAAGCACCTGTGGAGACAGGCACCCAACCGGTGCAAGGGAGCAGAGCAAGCCCAGGAGAGGGGGCATTCAGGGGGTATGGTGGAGAGCTTTGATCAACCACCTTGACCATTTTGCCCCCTTGCCAAGGAGAGAGAAGAGCCATCAGGCGAACTTTCTGAAGCTGGGGTCTCTCCGCGGGCTGCAGCCCCAGGACGCCCGCAAAAAAGCAGCCCTACCTGATGTGGTCCAGGAGCAGCCGGTGGGAGTCCTCGATGAGGAGGAGGGAGAGGGCATGAGCCAAGCAGTCCACCTTCCGCTCGGCGGCAAACTGCTTGAGGGAGGTGAACATCTTCTCTCTCACTTCGGGCTGGTCAGCCAGAATCTCCTGCACCTGTGTAGAAAGCCATAGATGAGAAATGGCGGCATTCCCAGGCAGGGGTGGGCTTCAAAAATTTCACCAAGGGGTTCTCTGCCCGGTGGCTGGGTGGGCGTGGCCTAGTCGGCCTCCTGCATCGTGGCAGGAGTGGTGTTTTTGACCTCCCCGGGCTCCGGAGGCTTTCCTTGAATCTCCAGGATGGCGAAAATGGCCTCCCCATGCTCCGGAGGCTCTCTGGATGCCAGAAACAGGCCCAATTCCGGCCTTCCAGAACTTCGGGGAGGCCTGTTTTCTGCCCTCCCTGAACCCTGCACTTTCCTGCATCCAAAACGGGCCACCTGGGGACTCCTCGGAGGGGCGGGGTGGGCGGGGCCAGCCAGGGGTGGAATTTGGAGGTTCTCCAAACTGTGCAGAATCTTAGCGACAGGACCTCCCAAACCCTTGCAAACCCCCAGCAGGCCACCCTTGCTCCCAGGCTGTCTCACACCCCTCCGTACCCGGTCATTGGCCTTCCTCCTCACAGCAGGGAGCCAGTCAAAATTCATATTAGCGGTCTGCGGGATTTAAAATGATGAGTTTGGTGGTCCTTGAGGTCCAAAAGGTTGGCGACCCCTGCTCCAGGTGACCATTATATGGCGGATTTGCCAAAATTTGGCAGTTCCTTCTGGTTTTCAGCAAAACCGTTGCCGTAGCCAATCACTGGTCAACAGCAGCTTAATGACTGCTGCAGAAAAAGACATAGAATTGGGTTGGTTGTACACTCAACAACCGGACCGGTTACGACTTAAAACTGTCACGGACAGCCTCCATTACCGTCGTAACTTGAGGACTGCCTGTATTTTTCCTCTGCACCTGATCTGCTTTCTTTGAATCTCTTGAACCAAGAACCTGAACTGCAGCTGGGTCAGTGCCAGCGAATTCCCCGTGATTTGCAAACTTCCCTTCTATTGACACCGTTTTAAAATGAATTTGCCTTTTTAGCAGCTACCTCACTCCTCTGATTCACACCTGGGCTGCATTGGTTTGTCTGGGGTTTCATTGTTTTGTTTTCAGTCCTCCACCTTAAGCCTCTCGAGATTGCCCGGAATTTTGCTTCCGTTACCTGTCACCCTCCGTTCTGTGCCATCCACATGTTTGATAAGCAACCCCTTGCATTTGAGCCTATGAGGTTAACATCAAACATTAAGAATTGGAAGGTACCTTGGAGGTCTTCTAGTCCAACCGGCTGCTCAAGCAGGAGGGAGACCAGACAAACCTGTTCACACCCAAAATGCACACATACACATGCATCCCAGTTTAAATCCGGCACTGAGACAGTGGGTTTCTGTGTGTGTGTCTGTCTGTCTCTTTCTGTGTGTGTGTGTTTCTGTCTGTCTGTCTGTGTGTGTGTGTGTGTGTGTGTGTGTGCGTGTGGCTCGCTGTGTGGCTCTCTCTGCATCTCTGTCTCTCTTTCTCTATCTATGTGTGTGTCTCTCTGTCTCTCTCTGTCTCTCTGTGTGTGTCTCTGCCTGTCTGTTTGTCTCTGTCTCTCTCTGTGTGTGTGCGTGTGGCTCGCTGTGTGGCTCTCTCTGCATCTCTGTCTCTCTGTGTGTGTGTGTGTCTCTCTGTCTCTGTCTCTGTCTCTGTCTCTCTCTCTCTCTCTCTCTCTCACACACACACACACAGAGGCTTGCCCCACTTTTGATGCTCCCCAAAGGCAATTCTAGCCTAGATCTTGCAACCACAGGACCCCTGCCTTCCCTTTAAAGCAGGGGAAGACGATTGGGACTGAAGCC
Organism: Pseudonaja textilis; assembly: GCF_900518735.1. The sequence continues at coordinate 2,838,045 of NW_020769332.1, read as the reverse complement.
CCGAGGAGACCTGGAGATTTCAAGGTTGCTGCATCTGGAGCAAGGACTGCCTGGCGCTCTACCCACCAGTGATGAAACTTTTCTTTGAAAGAGAAAATTACACCCATCGTTTCATCCCAAGGACAAGCCAAGGAGGCTTCAGACTGGTTTGGCTCTGATGGTTAAAGACACTGTGGAGAAGGAATCTTTGCATGGGAGAGTCTTCTGCTGCAGGCCAGCACCCCTCTGCCAGGGTGGAAGGCAAGCAGGGAAATGCCCTCAAAACAAGGAGAGGAATTGTCTGTAGAGATTCTCAGTCATCCAGTCTCAAAGGTGCTTTTTCAAAAGGCAACTGCGTTCGTATTTTTTTTTTCCCTTTGAGGAAGATGTTTTGCTTCTCATCCAAGAAACTTCATCGGTTCTGGCAACGGTGGGGCCGATGGAAGGATTACTTCTGACAGGATGGGGCTGGAAGGATGGTATTTCTTTGCAATCCTCTGGTTGTTAGTACTCTCCCTGAGAGCTCTTGAGGCCACTTGGGGGGGCGGTTAGTGGGGTGGTATGAGAACCCTAACCCAGAGGGCACAGATAAACCCTCAAGTGACCTCAAGAGCTCTCAGGGAGAGTGCTAACGACCAGAAGACTGCAAGGACATGATCCTTCCAACCGCCCCCTCCCCATGAGATTCTTCTGGACCACCTGTGGGAGTTAGGCTTTTTCTCCCTTGAAGACAATGTTTTGCTTCTCATCCAAGAAGCTTCATTGGGTCTGACAGGATGTTGGGGGCGATGGAAGGATTACTTCTCTTTTATATATATATATATATAAATTTTATTAAACAAACAAAAAAGAAAGACATTTAAGAACAATGAACGTGGTGCATACATCCTGACACACACTTGTTTGTCTTATATCATTAAATAATAAATATAGAAAACAATACAAATTTACATATATACATAAGCTTTAGCCATCTTTGATATTCTTGTTCCTTCCTTTTTTCAACCAGTGGTAAAACTTCTCCTGAATTTTATAGTAATCAGATTCGGTCTAATTTTTTAATTCTAGAGTTAATTTATCCATTTCTGTGCACACCCAAATTTTCCTAATTACTTGCATCTCATCTGGCATTTCATTACCTTTCCATCTTTGGGCATGAAGCTAACCTCGCAGCTGTGGTGACATGGATTATTAAGTATCTTTGTATCTTTGTTATATTCTCCCACATTAATCCCCAATAGAAAAATTTCAGGCCGGAAGGATTAGTTCTGACTGGATGGGGGAAGGGTTGGAAGGATCCTATTTCTTTACAGTCCTCTGGTCATTAGCACTCTCCCTGAGAGTTCTTGAGGTCTCTCGGGGGTTCATCTGTGCCCTCAGAGTTAGAGTTCTCCTACCACCACCCCACTCTCCCACCCCACTAAACCCCAAGTTTCCAGTATTTCTTCAATATTATTGTAACTCTTGTCCTGCAGCAAGTTGGCCTGCAGCGAGTTAGAATAGAATAGAATAGAATAGAATAGAATAGAATAGAATAGAATA
>NW_020769332.1:2782177-2830880 GCF_900518735.1 Pseudonaja textilis | reverse complement strand
GAAGAGAAGAGAAGAGAAGAGAAGAGAAGAGAAGAGAAGAGAAGAGAGAACAGAATTAAGAATGGGATGGGATGGGATAGGATGAATGAGCTAGAAGGGACCTTGGAGGTCTTCTAGTCCATCCCCCTCTGTAAGCTACAATCTATGCCCTTCTTGTTTTTTTACACACCTAGTGTGATACACCCATTTCTTAGTCTATGCCAGGGATCACCAACCTTTTGGACCTCAGGGACCACCAAACTCATAATTTTAAATCCCACAGACCAGAGACCCTGGGAAAATCCCCCCAAAAGTCTGCAGGAAAATTCCCCACCCCATTTACCTACCGATCGTTCATTCTTTATTTGGGATCGCAGGATGCCATCTCCAGCTCCGTTCTCAGGGGGAGAGAGAGAGAGAGAGACTTTGGGCTTCATGCAAAGAAAGCAGCGGAAGCCGCAGAAGTCTTTCTTTCTCTCCCCCAAACTCCGCCAGGAATGAGTCTTTGCTGGTGCAGCCTCTTGGAGCAGGAGGCCTTGCGGGGCCCCAAAGACTCATTTCTGGTGCAGTTTGGGGGAGAGAAAGAAAGACTTTTGCTGCTTTCCTTGCATGCAGCCAAAAGCAGAAGAAGAAAGAAGCGGAAAGAAGCAGCCCGGCGGCCAGGCCAGGCCAGGCAAGTGGGGCGAGCTCCCCGATTCCACCCTTTCCCCCCTCCCCTCATTACCTCGTGTTGTTCGCAATGCAAGCGATGCAAGCCTTGTGTTCCCGCGCAGCCTGGATTAATTGCTTTGGGGGTGACATTTCCCTGCGGACCACCAAAATTTCCTCACGGACTACCAGTGGTCCCTGGCCCACTGGTTGGTGACCCCTGGTCTACACTACTGTCTCACTTGGCCCACAGGTGTTCGCCTTTCAGCCCCTCCACTGCAGACCTCTGTGCTTTCCACGGCCTTTATGTACAGGTAGTCCCCGACTTAACGACCACAATTGAGCCAAAAACCTCTGTTGCTAAGTGAGGCATTTGTCAAATGAGTTTTGCCCCATATTACAGCCTTTCTTGCCACAGATGCTAACAACCGCAGTTGCTAAGTGAGTCGCATGGTTGTTAAGTTAGTCCTGGCCTCCCCATTGACCTTGCTTGTCAGGTCACGAAGGGGGAATCACATAAACCCCAGGGCTTTGCAACCGTCATAAGTATGAATCAGCTGCCAAAGGTCCATATTTTAATCATGGGATTATGAGGATACTGCCATGGTTGTAAGTTTGAAAAATGGTCATAAGTCACCTTTTTCAGTGCTACTATTGTCGACTCATAAAATATTTCTTTTTTTTTCCAAATTTTTTATTTTTAATAACAAACATAAACAAACACAAACATAGACACAAAACATAAAACCATATTTTCACTGTACAGTGTGTCAGTCAGTACATATCTTCTTGTGCACAATATCAACAGTCTTTCCCTTCTAAATACATTATTAAAATTCATATTATATAGATATGCATATTATATTATCATTAACTACTTATTAGACTTTAATTATAAACTGCATCATCCTTTTCAAGCATTTCAATTTGTATATATCTCAATTGAGATATATCATTCATTTCATTATAATCAATTATAACATCATTGTCTTTATTATTATACTGTATTTATATTGTATTATATTTTATTTCCCTATTTTCTTATTTAACCATTGATCAAATAAGTCCCAAATTTTATAATACTCTTTGGCTTCTTGATCTCTAGTTGCTAATGTCAATTTACTCATTTCTGCACAACTCAAAAAAATATTTCCATGGTCTTTTTAGAGTTGCCAACAGAAAGGGAGGGGGAAAAGAGGATTTGAAAGAGCAGTGCAGCAGCTTGGAAATCGAAAGTGCATTCCATAAATAGTTTTTCAAAGATAGTAACTTAGGTGACTGAAATTTCTGCTGCACAAATATTTCATTGGAGAATATGAATTATGATACACCAAGGGGGTGAGGGGAAACCAGGGTCAAGGGTGACAATGAATGATGTGTCTCAGAGTCGGCTACACCCAGGCAACTAAACCAAGTGACTCTGGGCAGCTTACAATTCTAAAAACCATTGAAAAGACACTGAAACAATAAAACATCCATCCAATAAATAAGTATAAACAGCAGCTGGGTGTCAACTCATAAAATATTTCCATGGTCTTTTAGAGTTGCCAACAGAAAGGGAGAGGGAAGCAATGCGGCAGCTTGCAAACTGAAACTGCATCCCATCAATGTTTTCAAAGATAGTAAGTAGGTGACCGAAGTCTTTGCTGTGCAAAATTCTAACTGGAGAGCATGATTGATGGCTCTTGGCTATGGATGTGTCCCATTGGAGAATATGAATTATGATACACCCGGGGGGTGGGGGAAAACCAGGGTCAAGGGTAACAATGAATGATGTGTCTCAGAGTCGGCTCCACCCAGGCAGTGCCGGACATGTTAACTCCCAATAAATCCTTTTGAAGTTTTGGCTTGAGACTCATGATTTAAATGCGGGGTAACTGCCGGAATTCTTACAGTTAGCCAATTGAGACACATCATTCATTGTCACCCTACAGGTAGTCCTCAACATACAACAGTTCATTTAGTGACCATTCAAAGTTACAACAGTGCTAAAAATGTGACTGATGACTATTTTTTATACTTACGACCATTGCAGCATGTCTGATTAAAATCTAGGTGCTTGGCAATGGACAAATATTTATGACAATTGTACTGTCCTTAGGGTCAATTGTCATGTGACACCCTTGTATGACCTTCTGACAAGCAAAATCCATGGGGAAGAGCCAGATTCACTTAACAACCGTGTTACTAACTTTAAAATGGCAGTGATTCATTTAACAACACATTAACAGAGTTGGAAGAGACCTTGTAGTCATCTAGTCCAACGCCCCCCCCGCCCCAAGCAGGAGACCCTACACCATTTCTGACAGGTGGCAGACCAGCCTCTTCTTGAAAGCCTCCAATGATGAAGCTCCCACAACTTCCGAAGGCATATTCTGTTCCATTAGTTGATTGTTCTCCCTATCAGAAAATTTCTCCTTATTTCCAGGTTGAATCTCTCCTTGATCAGTTTCCATCCATTATTCCTTGTCTGGCCTTCAGGGGCCTTGGAGAATAGCCTGATCCCCTCATCCTCTCTGTGGCAGCCCCTCAAATATTGGAGCACTGCTATCCTGTCTCCCCTGGTCCTTCTCTTCACTAGACTAGCCAGGCTCAGTTCCAGCAACCGTTCATCGTATGTTTTAGCCTCCAGTCCCCTCATCATCCTGGTTGCTCTTCTCTGCAGTTTTTCTAGAGTCTCAACATCTTTTTTATATGGGGGTGACTAAAACTGGACACAGTACTCTAGGTGTGGCCTTACTAGGGCTTTATAGAGTGTTAGTACCTTCCTCGATCTTGATTGCATCCCTCTGTTAATGCAACTTAGGATTGCATTAGCTTTTTTGGCTGCTGCTGCGCACTGCTGGCTCGTATTTAGCTGGTTGTCCACTTTGGCAAGAAAGGTTGCAAAATGAGACAAAACTCACTTAACGAATGTCTGACTTAAGAAGAAATTTGGGTCTCAATTCTTGAAGGCTGCCTGTGGGGAAGTCAAAGAACAGGGCCCTTCACACCTTCCAAGCCCCAAGCCAGGGTCCATAGCCAAGATTTTAAATCGCTGCAAGAAGCCTTCGCTCCTGATTCCCCACAGCCCCACAATCGGATTCCGGGCATCACTTGTGACTTACCTTCTTGCTGAACTCCCGAGCTTTCTGCCTCCTTTCCTGATGCACGGCGTCTGCACTCCGGATAAACTCCTCCACGCTGCTGCTAGCCCACCGCTGAAGCCGCCCCAGCCGCAGCAGCCCCAGTCTCAGACCTCCCTCCCGGCAGGATCTCATTGCAGCAGCCGCATCTTCATAACGATGGACGTAAATGCCATCGACTTCCAGGATGTAATCGCCCTCTTTGATGCCCGCTTGGGCAGCCGGCGAGTCCTGAGCCACGCTCTCCACCTGCAGGGGTTCACCTTCGTGGCAGGTCAAGGTAAAGCCAACGTGTCCCTGCAGCCCCGGGGGGAGGTCCACCTGCTGGAGGCGGGAGACCACACCAATGCTCGGGGGCACGTTCTCACACTGCCTGGCCAGGATCGCCAGGGCGTCGGCACTCATGGAGGGAACAGGCTGCCCCTCGATCTCCAAAATCTGGTCTCCGGGCTGGAGGCCGGCCACTTGGGCGCTGCTGCCTTCCTCCACAGCCACGATGTAGCAGGGGCCATTTCCACGGATCTTAAAGCCAAACTCCTCCGGCCACCCAGCATTGGTGGCAGGCATGACTGGAACGGGAAAAGGGGACACATGGAACAATCAGCCATTCACACCAGAGGTGGTATTCAGCCGGTTCTGACCGGTTCTGGAGAACCGGTAGCGGAAATTGTGAGTAGTTCGGAGAAACGGCCAATCCCACCCCTGACTGGCCCCCCCCCTCATCTCTTCTCCGCCTCCCATCGAGTCCCAGTTGATCGGCTGGGTCTTCTTTGGTTGCCCTGCACAGGAGAACGGAGCTGGAAAGCAGGTTAGTGGGGTGGGGAGGGAAGGGGGATTTTGCAGTAACCTTCCCCTGCCACGCCCACCAAGCCACGCCCACCAAACCATATCACTCCCACCAAGCCATGCCCACAGAACCGGTATTAAAAATTTTTGAATACCACCACCGATTCACACACACACACACACCCCAAGCAAAAGATAAGCCATGGATTGCCATGCACGCTATATCAGGGGTGTCCAGTCTTGGCAATTGTAAGACTTGTGGACTTCAACTCCCAGAATTCCCCAGCCAGCTGGGGAATTCTGGGAGTTGAAGTCCCCAAGTCTTAAAGCTGTCATGGTTGGAGACCCCTGCACTATATCTAAAACTTCCTTTGCCACCTGACTCCCTGGCACCTCTGCGTTTCACCCTCCTTTGGTGTCCCACGCCAGGCATTCTCTTGTTCTTCCCACAGCAGAGGCCTCGTAAGATTTTGCGCTGACAAAACCAAATAGCCCCATGGTGGCTATTTCCAATGGCATCTCATCTCTAGGAGGAGCGGGAGAAGATTGGGCCTGTTTGAGTTTTATTTTAGTCACAAATAACTCTATATTAGGGGAGCCCCTTGGCTATGGGGTGCAGTGTCTGGCCCCGTTACTCTGTGTCATAATATATGTGGGTACATACATAACTTTGTATTTATTTATTTATTTATTCTGTCATGGTTATGTAGTATATATTGGAAGTTGTGACCCTTTGAGAGCTGTATGCAACAAAATTTCATTTTAAACTATGCTGATTTGTGCACATCAGTGGCTCATTGGCTAAGACACTGAACTTGTCAATCACAAAGGTCGGCAGTTCAGCAGTTCGAATCCCTAGTGCAGCGTAACAGATTGAGCTCCTGTTACTGGTCCCAGTTTTTGCCAATCTGGCAGTTCGAAAGCATGTAAAAATGCAAGTAGAAAAATAGGGGCCCCTTTGGTGGGAAGAAGGGAACAGCGTCTGTGTGTGCGTTCGGCGTTGAGTCATGTCAGCCACATGACCATGGAGATGTCTTCAGACAGCGCTGGCTCTTTGGCTTTGAAACGGAGATGAGCACCGCCCCTCAAGAGCCAGAAATGACTGGCACATATGTGTGAGGGGAACTTTTACCTTTACGTTAAAGTGACAATAAAGTTATTATTCTATTCTATTCTATTCTATTCTATTCTATTCTATTCTATTCTATTCTAACCTATCCTATCCTATCCTATCCTATCCTATCCTATTCTATTCTTCATCCAATATCTATTCTATTCTTTTCTATTGTATTGTTCATCCAATATCTATTCTATCCTATCCTATCCTATCCTATCCTATCCTATCCTATCCTATCCTATCCTATCCTATTTTATTCTTCATCCAATATCTATTCTATTCTTTTCTATTGTATTCTTCATCCAATATCTATTCTATTCTATTCTATTCTATTCTATTCTATTCTTCATCCAGTATCTATTCTACTCTTTTCTATTGTATTCTTCATCCAATATCTATTCTATTCTATTCTATTCTATTCTATTCTATTCTATTCTATTCTATTCTATTCTATTCTATTCTATTCTATTCTACTCTACTCTATTCTACTCTATTCTATTCTCCAGCAGCACCATCAGTGACAAGGGCATTACAATTGAATCAGACATGGGGAACCCAAAAAGGCTGATGCAAAACTAGATTGCCTTAACAGAGGGACAGACTCAACATCACTTGAAGCATTAGTGCCACTTTATAAAGCCTCAGTGAGGCCACACCTAGAGTACTGCATCGAGGTTTGGTCACCTTATTATCAAAAAGATGTTGAGACTCTGGAAAGAGTGCAGAGAACAGCAAGAAAGAGGATTAGCGGGCTGGAGGTTAAAAGATATGAAGAACGGTTGCAGGAAATGAGTATGTGTAGTTTAATAAAAAGGACGAGGAGAGCAAACATTATAGCAGTGTTCCAATATTTGAGGGGCTCCCCAAAGTTTCCACATATTCTCCAAAGCATGAGATGGCAAGGCAAGAAGCAATGAATGGAAGCTAATCAAGGAAAGAACCAACCCAGGTAGATTAAGGAGAAATTTCCCAATTGAGAACAATTGAGAACAATCAGGAGAAATTTCCTGACAGTGAGAACAATCAATCAATGTAATGGCTTGCCTTCAGAAATTGTGGGTGCTCCATCACTGGAGATTTATAAAAAGAGGCCGGACAGCCATTTGTCTGAAATAGTACAGGATTTCCTACTTAAGCAGGAGATTAGACTAGAGGACCTCCAAGGTCCCTTCCAACTCTGTTATTCTGATTAATCAAACATGGAGAACTTCTCTGCAGCACATTTTATGTGCTGGACGACATTACAAGTTGTTTGTTTTTGTGCCTTTGAGCCAGTGCTGACTTCTGGCCCTGCTTGGGCCAGTCCCTGCAGCTTTCTTGATAATATATTCAGAAGTGGTTTTGCCCTCATCACCTTCTTCTACCTAGGGCTGAGAGAGAGAGTGACGGCTCCAAAATCACCTGGGGGGGTTGTGCCTAAGGTGGGATGGCAACTCACAGCCCCTTGGTTTCTAGCCTGATGTCTTAAGCACAATCCCAAAGGGGCTCTTGGGTAGCCCTCCAAAGGCAGGTAGTTTCCAAAGAACAAATTAAGACTTCTAAAGCAAGAAAGAAGTTTTGGAGCATGTGAAGATCAGGATTTCTCATTCCTCTAGATGGGTAAATTCTTCGTTATAACAATGTCTGTCTTTTTAATAATTGCTTCGTTTTGGTCTCTTTTACAGCAGAAGCGGGCAGCACCGGGAGAATGAAGGCTGCCATTCCATCTGGGGACAGAGGATAATGGGTGGCTGATTCTTTGGTCTGGGCATTTTATATTTTTGAAAGTTTAATTTAGATTACTTTATTGTCATTGCACCTTGTACAATGAAATCAAACACCAACCTCAGTGCTATGACCATGAAAACAAGCACACACACACACACATCCTTCACATTCTATACATTGAACCAAAACACCCCCAACACTGCACCAACACTCCACTATACAGTAGAATTCAAAAGAATTACTGCCCTGGGATAGAAGCTGTTTTTCAGCCTATTTGTCCTTATTTTTATTATTATCCTGTACCATCTGCCAGATGGTAATAGTTCAAAAAAAGGGGTGCCCAGGATGAGATGGATCTTTGAGGATGTTTTGAACTTTCTGAAGGCAGCAGGAGCTATAAAACCCTTCAAAAGAGGGGAGATGGCAACCCATGATCCTCTGGGCAATGACCTTAACCCTCTGGGGTGACATCCTATCTGCCTCTGTGCAATTGGCAAACCATACAGAGGTGCAGTAAGTTAAGATACTCTCTGTGGTGCAGCGGTAGAAGGTCACCAGCAGTTTTTCATTCAGTGGTTGTTTCCTGAGAAGTCCCAGGTAGTATAATCTCTGCTGGGCCCTTTTGACCAGGGCTGCAATGTGAGCCCCACAGGTCAGGTCCTCTTTTAGGGTAACACCCAGAAACTTAAAACTGGCCACTTGCTCCACTCAGTCTCCATTGATAGGGCTGGAGGTCTGATCTGTTCCTTCTATAGTCCACTATCAGCTCCTTGGTCTTATTGGTGTTGAGGACCAAGTTATTCTCTCCACACCACGAAAGCAACCGGTCCACCTCATCTCAGTAGGCAGATGAAAGCATTTTAAAAGTAGGGATGGGAGCAGATGTCCCCTAATTCGCACCAAAAGGCTCCAGTATCATGGAGTCCAGAGTCATTGACTAATAATTTTGTCTCTTGTCTTTCCTTTCCTATTTACGCCTGTTGATAGTCTTCTCCTTTTCCTCTCCTCCTCCTCTTCCTCTTCATTTTTTCCTCATTCTTTTCCTTCTCCTTCCATGTAAAAAATTTTTTAGGATAGTCCTCCCTACAAAAATGAAATAGACTGTCACTTCAGCTTATGCCATAATACTGGAAGTGTTAGTCTGGAAGCTGCCACAAGCTTTTACCATTTATAGCCCTGACTGATGTTTTCCCACCTAACCTTCACACTTCCAAGTATAGCTGCTTACTTGCAGGATCTTGTAGCTAATTGAGAAGTTCTTTTCTGTGTCCTGCTTCCTTCTCATTGACGCAGTTTTTTTCAGGGAAGCTTATCACAGTATTCGTAGCCCTTTGTGATCGCCTAATAAATTTGAAGATTCCCAAGAAATGGAAGGAACCCAAGGATACTTTCACTCCATTTCATGGAAGCTGCTCAGAAGATGACATACAAGAAAACCAACTCTGGTCTCGCAATTTGGCTATTTCATTACTTGATTCCTCTTTCACTTTTGAATCCAAAAGGTTCTTAAAGAGAGTGATTTCATATAAGTTGGGGAGCATCGTCTTGGGCAGTTCTCTGCTCTCATTGGCCCTTTGCTGCTCCTTCTGAGGTGGCAAACATCTCCCAAAATCCCCCTGTTCTCACCCATCAGACCAGCCTAAGAAACCAATGCCGTATTAACAGAGTTGGAAGGTACCTTGAGGGTCATCTAGTCCAGCCCCCCTCCTGCCCAAGCAGGAGACCCTACACCATTTCCGACAGATGGCAGTCCACAGTCTCTTCTTGAAAGCTTCCAGTGATGAAGCTCCCACAACTTCTGAAGGCAAATTCTGTTCCATTGCTTGATTTTAGAAATACTTTTGGTAGAACAGCTGTAGCAACAGAATCCGCCAAGTCTGTTTCCCCACTTTCTCTTGACCTTCATTGAGGAGGGGCCTGTCCAAGACGGTGACTCTAATTATTTTCTTGTCCTGGGTTCAAACCACCCTTGTCTGATTGTTGCTTTGTCTGCAACTCTTCCACCTGTCCTTCCATATAGACGTGACACCTTTCAAGAGTGGAAAGCAGACCAGGATCTGAGCAAATTCATGGCCACGGGTGCTTGCCCCTGATCTTAGCCAAAAGGCAAGCTATGACAATCCCTTCTGTGGTGTCCCCCAGGTCAGTTGGGAAGGGCTTCCACTGCACCCCAGCGGAGCAACAGCTAATGGGGAATTGACCACACACCATAACCCCGGTCTGGTTCAGCATAAATAGACACCTCGACTCCAAAGTCAGGATCCCTGGATCTTTTCCCACATGCAGCATGGGTGAACAAACATGCACATTAAGGGAAAGATATGTACCACCTATAACCGTGATGGCAAACCTATGGCATGCGTGCCAGAGGTGGCATCAGAGCCCTCTCTGTGAGCAGGCAAGCCATTGCCCCAGCTCAGCTCTGCTGCATATGCGCGCCTCCCAACAGCCAGCTGTTCTTTAGGTCTCTGCCATGCATGCGTGGGGGGTGGGATGCATGCACGAGGATGCACGTGTGTTGCATTTTGGGGATGCGCACGTGCACTTTGGACACTCGGTGCTGAAAAAGTTAGCCATCACTGACCTATAATATCATTCCATTTGAAGACATGCGTACACAAATTGTCAGCGCTCAGGATTTCAAAGACTGTGAGGCCTGTCTACACTCCTAGTCATTTCTCATGTTTTTTTTTTGTTTTCAGCTTTGTTCCAGGAAAAAAAGCATTTACCTGAGGTAAGACTTTTAGGCCACAATCCTGCCTCTTCTCTCCAAGTCAACAGAGAGATTTGCTCAACTGGGAGAGGACTAAATGCCCAGGTGCTACTTTCTTGATGCCTCAAAATGGAAGGATTTTCACGCTTAGTCCGGTAAATCAAGCCCTTCTCTCATCTTTTGGGCACATTTGAAGGAAATATTTCCAAGACAGGAAGGAAAGGCTGGCAAATCCAGGCACAAAGAAGGCCTGAATTGTAATTTGAATGGCGGAGTCCAGCTCTTGTAGAGGATCTTCCTATCTGAAGGAGGTTAAACTGGACTCAAAGCCAGAGAGCACCAGATCAATACAGGCCAGAAAATTAATATTGCCAGCAGAGGGGACTCCAGTATTGAGGAAAGAGGGGAGAGAGGGCATTAGAAATTTGAAGGAGGAATGTAAGACAATACGCTTTCCTGCTACAAAGAGGGGTTTGATGGGTGTAACGTGACCCTTGGTTATCTTGCAAAGGGAGCTTATGCTTGATTAAAAGATGATCCATTCCTGAAATCTCTGGAACAAGGTCACCATGAAACATTTCTTTCACGAAGGATGGCCAAAATGAAACAAAGCATAAAACTCTAGAATTGGAAGGGCCACCAGAGTCCCTTCTCTGCATCTGGAGAGCCTCATGCCCAGCGAGGTACAACTGGCCCCTGACCAGTGGTGGTATGCTACCGGTTTGGATCGGTTCGACCGAACCGGTAGTAAAAAAAAAAAAAGGAAAAAAGCCAACGATCAGCTGAGAGAAGGAAAAAACTCCTCCACAATCAGCTGAGAGGAAAAAGAAGAGAAAAGTGCAGGATCAGCCCTCCCCAGGATCATCGGCTGAGAAAGTCATTGTCCATCCCTTACTTCTCTGCGCTTGAAACAGACAATGGTGAGGATTGAGCCCCTGCAGGCTAATACAATGGCTCTGCAAGTTTTATTTCATTTATAAATGCTCAACAGCCAAAGTCATTAATCAGATTTTCACGAGTACTCGATTGTTTAGATGCAAAAAAGCAAGGTTTGTTTTTCAGAAAGAAGCAAAGGGGGGAGAGGCATCTCTTCCACACTAATTGAGCAGTAATTTCATTACAAAAATAAATAAATAAAATAAACCAAAGTCTAATTTAAAATCTGTCATCTAATTAATTAGGAACACTGATTTAGCCAGCTACGTTTTATTTTTCCCAATTATTGCAGTCTGGGCCAGTTTGGGTTGGGAGGGGGAGTAATCCTCTGAATGCAAATAGCCATTGAGGAGGCTCAGCAGTCCTTCAATCAGAATAGAGCTGGAAGGGACCTTTGAGGTCTTCTAGTCCAACCCCCTGCTCAAGCAGGAGACCCTATACCATTTCAGACAAGTGACTGTCCACTTTCTTCTTAAAAACCTCCAGTGATGGAGCGCTCATGATTTCTAAAGGCAAGCTACTCCAATGCTTGCAGGTCAACTTGTGTGAGTGGCAGCCAGTGCATACATACATGCGCATCACACAAGTTGAGCTGCATTTACATGGCCCAGTTCCCCTCTCCCCTCCCTCCCAGCTGCACCACCAACTTGCAAAGTCTGGGGACTGCTGCCTTAGCACCCTATCAATGCCTTGCAGGAGCAATGAGGAAGAGTTTAAATTAGCTGGTCCAGGACAAGATTCACACGGACAACATCTACATTCCAACCTGGTTGGGAGTGATGGGGAGAGCAAGTTTCCTCCATGTTCCTAAGCTCAGCGGAAGCACCCGAGTGGGTTGGCCTGGCTAAAACTGCAACAAGAGCAAACTTGGCTTCTTAGCTAAAGTTTTACCAACAAAGAAATAAAGGGAGACAAGTATAGATCTCTTTCAAGCTATTTAGCTCTCATCAGCTAGCCAAACGCTTCTGGGATTCAAACCTGGGCTACTTACATATTAGGTAGATGTAAGAATAGGAACAGGAGAATAGAATAGAGTAGAGTAGAATAGAGTAGAGTAGAGTATAATAGAGTAGAATAGTTTAGAACAGGAATAGAATAGCAATAGGAGTAGGAGTAGAATAGAATAGGAGAATAGGATAGGATAGGATAGGATAGGATAGGATAGGATAGGATAGGATAGGATAGGATAGGATAGGATAGGATAGGATAGAACAGAATAGAACAGAACAGTAATAGAATAGGAGTAGGAGTAGAAAGAAATAGAATAGAATAGAATAGAATAGAATAGAATAGAATAGAATAGAATAGAATAGAATAGAATAGAATAGAATAGAAGTAGGAGTAGGAGTAATAGAATAGAATAGGAGTAGGAAAATAGAATAGGAATAGAATAGGAATAGGAACAGAATAGAAATAGGAGAATAGAATAGGATAGGATAGGATAGAATAGGATAGGAATAGGAATAGGAGTAGAATAGGAGTAGAATAGAACAGAATAGAACATAATAGAACGGAATGGAATGGAACAGAACAGAACAGAATAAGAAAGAATAGGAATAGAATTCTTTATTGGCCAAGTGTGATTGGACACACAAGGAATTTGTCTTCAGTTTAACCCCTATTAACCTCTAAGCCCAGACTCCCAGGAGGTTTTGGCTAGTTGATGAGAGCTAAATAGCTTGAAATTGATCTATAGAATTCTCCCTGTCTTGCTTTGTCGGTAAAACACAAATTCAAGAGAAAAACAGTTGGTCATGAAAGCGACTGCCTGTGAAGGCTCCTGGATTGGGGTTGAAAGGTGAAAGCAGAAGCAGTATGCTCCATCCCATAATTGGGGAGACCAGGTTGCCAATAGACCGGACCCGCTGGGGAAAAAAAACAAGAGGTTGGAAGGAAGCATTCCAGCCCTCTTCCTGCCTGAGACTGGACCCATGGATCCCCTGGGTGGATCAGGAGGCTGGAATCTCCTCCTCAAACTATGAATGTCCACTTTCAGCCCTGAATCACCTCCAGAGTTTAGTTCATAAACAGCGTTTCTTATCTGCCTTCTCTTCAGCACACAGAATATCCACAGGGCAGCTTCTTGCAAGACCACGTTGCCAGGTGGAGAAGTCAACGATGTACACATAGTCGTCCTCATTTAGTGACCAGTCTCAGTTATAAGGGTGATTAAAAAAGTAACTTTATGACTCCCATTTATGACCCACACAGGTCTGTCAAGCAAACTAAACCCAGACATGGTTTGGCTCAGTGGCCACTTTGCTTAACGGCACGGTGGGCGTTCCCAGTTGTGGTCACTGAACGAGGACGGCCTGTAGTGCTGAGTGCCAGAACCTCAGCAGGTGGCAGTCCTTGGCTAGCCTCAGCAACAAAGCTGGATCAAGACTGGCTAGGAGGTGGACAAGCTAGGCAGGACGCTGCAAGAAGCCAATGTCCAGTTGCCCCCAAAATGATACAGACGAAGACTTTAAAGAGACTTAAGGTGGAAAAGTCTAATTTTGAAAGACGAGGACTGCCAAATACTTCTCTCCCCTCGCCCCCTCCCCCTTTGAAAGCTTACTTGTTTCCTGCAAGGCCGAGCAGCACCGGCGGCTGGGAAGGGAGCGCTCCGGCAGAGCTTTGGCGCTCCTGGATCAGTTACAGACCCATGGGGCACGCGGCTGAGTTTCCATGGCAAATGCTCCCCAGGACAGTAACCTAATAGGGGCGTCCTTTGCAGCCCAGCCTAGCCAGGGAGAAGCAGGCAGGGCCTGGGATGGACAGAGGAGAAGGATTGAGGAGTTCAACAGAGAGATGGAGGGGCTGCACTCACTGTGGGCTGTGCCTTATATACATTTCGTGGGAATTGTAGTGGCACGCAATTGTGATGGACAGAAGCTCTCAAAGACAGTGAGCCATAGAGCGGCCTGGCTGGCCCCTTCCGAGTCAAAACACAGCAAAAGGAAGTAATGGTGAGTAGTAAGTAGTACTACACCTAGGAAGATCACACCTAGAGTACTGCATCAGAGGTGGCATTCAGCAGGTTCTGACCAGTTCTGGAGAACCGGTAGCAGAAATTTTGAGTAGCTAGGAGAACCGGCAAATCCCACCTCTGACTGGAAATTTTATAGTGTCCTTCCCAACACGCCCACCAAGCCACATCCACAGAACCCGTAGTAAAAAAATTCAGTCCCACCACTGTACTGCATCCCGTTTTGGTCACCACACTAAAAAAAAGATGTTGAGACTCTAGAAAAAGTGCAGAGAAGAGCAACCAGGATGATGAGGGGACTGGAGGCTAAAACGTATGATGAATGGTTGCAGGAACTGGGTATGTCTGGTCTAGTGAAGAGAAGGACCAGGGGAGAGAGGAGAGCAGCCTTCCAATACTTGAGGGGCTGCCCAAGAGAGGAGGAGGGGGTCAAGCTATTTTCCAAGGAACCTGAAGGCCAGAGAAGGAATAATGGACGGAAACTGATCAAGGGGAGATTCAACCTGGAAATAAGGAGAAACTTTCTGGCAGTGAGAACAATCAACCAATGGAACAGAAGTTGCCCTCAGAAGTTGTGGGAGCTTCATCTCTGGAAGTTTTCAAAAAGAGATTGGACTGCCACTTGTCCAAAATGGTGTAGGGTCTCCTGTTCGGGCGGGGATCCATCCAGGCTGCCTGCAGGTCATGGGTTCGGCCAGAATGACCTGTTGTGAGGGCTATGAATCACCAGGTGGAGCCCAGGAAAGCCTTTGTGCCCAGGTGCACATTTTACATTTTGTATTTATATTTTGCCTGTCTCAAAGGTGCAGAGGTTTTTCAAAGGGCACCTGGAGTGTTTTTTTTCCTTTGAGGAGGAGGAAGAAAACATTTCACTTCTCATCCAGGAAGCTTCATCACTCACTAATCTAGAGAAAAGAAGGAACTAGGGGAAACATGATAGTTGCCTTCCAGTATTTGAGGGGCTACCACGAAGAAGTGGGGGTCAAACTATTCTCCACAGCCCCAGGGGGCAGGACAAGAAACTATGGGTGGAAAGCAGTGGTGGGATTCAAATTGTTTTACTACTGGTGCTGTGGGCATCGCTTGGTGGGCGTGGCAGGGGAAGGATATTGTAAAATCTCCAGTCAGAAATGGGATTTGCCAGTTCTGTGAACTACTCAACATTTCCGCTACCGGTTCTCCAGAACTGGTCAGAACCTGCTGGTGGAAACTGATCAAAGACAGAAGCAACCTAGAATTAAGGAGAAACTTCTTGACAGTGAGAACAACCAACCAGTGGAACAGTTTTGCCTTCAGAAGTTGTGGGGGCTCCATCACTGGAGGCTTTTAAGAAGAGACTAGACAGTCACTTGTCCGAGATGGTATAGTTTTTCCTGCTTGAGCAGGGGGCTGGACTAGAAGACCTCCAAGGTCCCTTCCAGCTCTATTCTGATTCTAAGATGGGGGGAAGCGATGGAAGCCTTACTTCTGATGGGATTGGGAGGGTGGAAAGATCATATTTCTTTCTTGGTCGTTAGCACTTATATTTGGCTTGTTGTGAGATCTTTTCTTCTTGTTGTTGTTATTTAAACAGCGTGTGTTTATGATGCTGCGTCAACCGCTCTCGCTCCCCCGGAGACTCTCCTGCCTGCGGCGCTACGGCCGCGGAGGAACAGCGCAGAGCGAGGCCGAAAGGAAACCGACCCCATCGCTCTTCCCGATTCAGCCTCAACGGGAGGGTTCTCCGTCCGGCTCCTACAATTCCCATCCTGCCTTCTCCCGCGCGGGCGCGTGACGTCACGAGGGCGGCCGGCTCCGGCGTTCGCGGATTGGACGACGGCTGGCTCCGCCCCTGCCCTCCCTCGGACTGTCATGGCGGCGCCCGTTCCGGGGATCAGGGAAATTGCCGGTAGCGGGCCCGTTGCTAAGCGACGAGGCGGGGGAGGGGGGCGCCTCTCGGCGGGTTGCAGGGAAGGGGCCCCGAAATGAGCGGCCGCCCCTCGCCATAAGCTGCCGCTTATAAGAGCGGGCGGCGGGAGAGCCTCCCCGGTCTAAGCGAGCAGCCGCAGCGGGTGTGCCCGGCGCTTCTAGGGGTTCCGGGGAGGAAGCGGCCTGGCCCGCTGCGAGGCCACCCGCCTCCTGGCTCGCCCCGCTGACTCCTTAGGTGTAGCTGGCAGGAACGGCCGTGGGGGAGGGGGGCGCAGATACAGGTAGTCCTCGACTTACAACCGTTCGTTTAGTGACCGTTCAAAATCACACCGGCGCCGAAAGAAGTGACCTGTGACCATTTTTCACACTTACGACCGTTGCAGCGTTCCCCAAATTCAGACGCTTGGCAGCTGACCCATATTTACGATGGTTGCCGCGTCCAGGTCACGTGATCCCTTTTACGACCTTCTGGCAAGCAGACTGAATGGGGAGAAGCCAGATTCACTTAACGTCACTAGTTTTTCAATGACAGTGTTTAATTTAGCAACTGGGGTGAAAGGTCGTATAATGGGACAAAATTAAATGTCTCATGTAGCAACTGAAATCTTGGGCTCAATTGTGGCCGTATGTTGAGGGCTACCTGTATTCCCCCTAGAGCCCATTCCCGCCTCGCCCCATGCAAACTGTGGGTGGGGAAGACCAAGCCCACTTTTACCCCTTTGGGGGCACCCAGACAGAGCCCGGCTGACCCTCCCCAGGGTTGCAGATGTGGAAGCCATGCTGGCGGGTCTCCTTGGGCCTGAAGGGGAAGTCAAGTGGCTGGCCACGACCTGCTAAGGTGTGCGTGGATTTTGCAGGGCGAGATGGACTTCGTGATCCTCTTCGGCCTGTACCTCGGCCTGGTGCTGCTCAGCGTGGCGGTCTGCGTCTCCTCCCGACGGGAGCAAAGCTTCTCTTGGAGGCTCATCAGGGGCACAATTGAAGTAAGGGGCATCCAGCTGTGTGCCAGTTTCTGCCCTCCCAACACCAATCTCCACGCATCTGGCTTGGACCCCAGTCCAGTCCAGTCCCTTATCTTATTTTTATTTTTCAAATAATTTCTACACCACCCATCACACTTGCCTTTGGATGGCTAACTTTCCCTTGCGGGGGGGGGGGAAAGAAAAGGAAGGCCCAGCATTATAGCTTCTCCTCCTTCCAGCATTTTGTATGTCAACCTCCATCCCGTCCTTCATTTGCAGCCTCTGCTCTAGTAAAGAGTAAAAGCAAAGTTCCCAGAATCATTTCCTTTAGCGTGGACAACAGCCCCTTTCGTGGAAGAAGATGGAAATGCTTCTTGTATGCCATTTCCTGAAATGAACTTATTGACTTAGGAAATTTATGGGCTGCTCCAATCTGTTCCAACTTTGGGCAGCTTACAAAGTACAAAAACAAATGCTATGGAAACACAAATGAAATCACAAAGCCAGGGGAGAAACAACTTTGAAACAATACCATACAATAGATCCGTCACCGGCTCTAACCCAAGACCTGGGCCAGGTCTCAAAGGCTTATTTGAAAAGAACCAGGAGGAGTTCCCTGCAGATCTCAGGGGGGCATTTCAAAGAATAGGATCCATGAGAGAGAGAGAGGACTTGATTTCTGAGACTTTTTCTCCCCATATAGACAAATTCAGCCTTCAAACACTGGGACAATATCTTGATAGCATCACCTGTGGCTGTGGCTTAAGATGCAAATCTGAGTATCATGCATCCCACAATCCAGTGGCCTCATGTGAATGTTAAACAAGAGGGATGAGAGCATTGAGTCCCGTTGTACCCAACATAAGAGGGGTCTCTGGTTTCTTCTCTCTCCCCTCCAGCTAGACCTCCAGCTAGATACTGGAAATCGTTCAGGATGGCTACCCTTTCCCTGCCCAAGCACTGTCAGGAATCAGCAACAAGAATGACCAGTGCTGTCTTTAACTACCAAGACTATTATTACGATGGGAGCTGTCTGGGTCTCTTGGGAGATGCTGTTTCAATAGATGACATCATTTGATGTAGGATCCTAATTTAAACAAAATATCTTGGAAGAACTGTGGGGTAGTGGCATTCTCTCCTTGTTGATGGGACCGTGGTTCCCTGTCCTCCCCCTTTTTCTAAAGATGTGGAGGATTACTTCAGCAATGACTCTTTCCATCTCAGGGCCTCTTTTATTGCTGTTTGACACCTAACAACCTGAAGGTTAGCATCAAGACTGACAACGATCTTGCAGGTTTTGTGAGTGAGTGTGTTTATCTGTGCTCCCCACCCCCCCACCTATTCCTTTTTTTACATAATTATGTTGCCCTTTTTCTCCTTCGATGCAGGTATTCTCCTATGTCATTCCAGCTCCAGTTCAAAGAGGAGCTCAGAAGGCAATTCAGGGACTCTTCCATTCCAGGTATTGCCTGTCTGTTTCTTTATTGGCTACATTCTCTGGCATTTGTGAATATTGGCATTAATGGGCCCTTGGGAACATCCTAGCTTGGTTAAAATGGCTTCCCGTGCCGTTCAAATTTGCAACGTCCCTTCTGCATACTTACCTCCTAGTTTTATATTCCCTACAATTTTGTGGTATCACATTGATCTTTACATTTTGTTTGGGGTGAGGTCTGCTGGACTATTCTCCCCTTTCTTCGGGATCTTTGAGTTGTTAGAAATTGCTTCTGTGTTGGCAAGAAGCCTGGCACATATTTGTAGTAATTCAGCATCCCCACAACATACTCCCAGGAGCTCCTGGACCTTCCCAGCCTCCTGTTTGCTGCTCCCAGAGCAGCTGTGGAACAAAAGAGGCCCTTCCTCACAAGCTTCTTAGCTTGGAACAGAATAGCAATAGCACAGATTTATATACCGCTTCATTGTGCTTTCCAGCCCTCTCTAAGTGGTTTACAGAGTCAACCTCGTTCCCCCAACAATCTAGGTCCTCATTTTTACCCTCCTGGGAAGGATGGAAAGAGGAGTCAACCTTGAGCCTGGTGGGAATCGAACTGCCGAACTGCCAGCAGTCAGCAGAAGTAACCTGCAGTACTGCACTCTCACCACTGCGCCATCGTGGCTCACAGGAGGGCAGTCATTCTGTGATCCTAGGTCACCTTCTAATTCTTTGGGCCATCCGGTCTCAGCAGAATTCCTACATTTGGACGCTTCTAAGGGGATGGTCTTTGGAAAGGATGCAAGCCAAAGAAATTAATAAATACGCCACCCTAAACCTACAAAAAGCAGAACCCACCTTGGCCTGCTGTGCAAAGGCAGCTGCCGGGCGAGATGAATTCACCTAAGGTGTCTGTATTGAATTCTGAGTTAGGATTGTCACCCACAGAACATGTTTTGAGGCCTGATATGCCATCTCCGGTCAGAGGCCTTTCCCTTTCCCTTCGAAGCGGGGAAGAGAAACGCATCTCGTTCTCTCCTTGCTGCAGGAATTCTTTCTTTGTGGTCTTGCACTTGATCTTGGAAGGGCTGGTTTATGGCGAGTATACCTGGGAAGTCTTCAGCTACTGCCAAGAGCTGCAGTTCAGCAGGCTCATCCTCTTTCTTCCTTATCTCCTGTTGGCTGTGAATGCAGCTTTCTTCATCCTCTGCTCCAGGAGTAACCCAGGTGAGGCCTTTTTTCCGTGCAGTCTCAGCTCTTGAGACACTGGCCCTATCCTGGGCGGTTGATGGTGCCCCACTGCCCGCCAGCTGGCTGTGCCCTGGGCAAGTGATGGTTTGGGTTGAGCTTGTTCTCTTTCCACATCAGTAGAACCTTAACCTCAAGGCTTGAATATCACTTGGAGTCTTATTTGTTTATTTAATTTATATGGCCGCCTATTCACCCATGGTGACTTGAGGCGGTTTACACAATGTAAAACCATATTTAAAACAAAAAATTAAAATTAAAAAAAAACAATAAAAAGTAACAAAAAGAATCAAATAAATTTGTAAAGTACAATAGAATAAAATTTGGGATGGGGGAATCAACTCCCACCTCCCGCCCCGATGATAGCAGATCACACTAGCCATTTGATGGGCTCCATCCCTCTCTGGGTTCCCCAGACCCGCTGGCAAAACCAGGTCTTCAGTGCCCTTCGGAAGAGTGCTAGAGTGGGGGCCGTTCTAATCTCTGGGAGTGGGGGGTGTGATGATGTTTCAGAGAGAGGGAGCCATCACAGAGAAGGCCCTTCTTCTGGGTACCACCAGGTGTATCTCCCTCAGGGGTGGGACCCGCAGAGTCAGGTAGATGTGACCGGCAAGAGACATTCCCTCAGATAACCCGGTGTATGTATGACTTAAGAGGCCGGATTGCTGATATACAGGTAGTCCTTGACCATAATTCAGCCCAAAATTCCTCTTGCTAAGTGAGACGTTTGTGAAGTGAGTTCTGTCCCATTTAACAACCTTTCTTGCCACAGTTGTTAAGTGAATCAGATGGAGGCCTAATGCAAAAAAGCAGTTAGCTGGGCATATCTGTGATGCAGTTAAGGGATGTGAAGAACAGCCCACAGATGTACAGAGCAGGAGAAAGTTGCTTCAGAGGAAAACTGGATTTTACCTCTAGGGCAGTGGTGCCCAAACTTGGCAACTTTAAGACTTGTGGACTTCAACTTCCAGAATTCTGGAAGTTGAAGTCCATAAGTGTCACGCCCCTGTCTGAATCTGATTCATAGGGGGAGGCCGAACCGCTGACAGGGAGTGGGAGTGTGGCTCCGTTGGTTGTGAAAGAAACTGGAGAAGGGCAAAGTCTGTCTGGAGGAGGAATTCTGGGAGTTGAAGTCCACAAGACCCCTGATTTACATGAATCATTTATGCCAGTGGAATATCACTAAACGAGGAAACATTAATTCATGAAAGAAAGGAAGGAAAAAACTGCCCCATTGGTATAATGTAGGGGTCCCCAAACTTAGCAACTTTAAAACTTGTGGACTTCAACTCCCAGAATTCTTGGCTGGAGAATTCTGGGAGTTGAAGTCCACAAGTCTTAAAGTTGCTAAGTTTGGGGGGCCCCTGCTCTACGGTGTCTCTGATCTGAACCCTCGAGGTTAACTTTATAGTGCTTCAGGCACATGACAGGAAGGAAATCTTACAACAGCCAAGACCTTGCAGCCCTGATTGTAAATCATAGTAAGAATCCTTGCTTTTCCCCACAAGGTATCATCACCAAATCCAACCAGCTTCTCTTTCTTCATGCATATGCATACGACGGTCTGATGTTTCAAGAAGATGCTGAATGCCCTACCTGCGCAGTGAGAAAGCCAGCCCGATCCAGGCACTGCGGTAAGAGTCTCGATTTAGCATTTGCCCTCCCGAGCTCCATTTTCAATGGCAAGAGGCACCACCGGCCGGTCCTGGTGGCCCCATGGGCCAGATCTAAGCACCCTGTGGGCCGGATCCAGCCCACGGCCCTTGAGTTAGACACCCCTGCCATAGATCGAAATGCTGCCATATTTGGCTTTCAACTTGCTTATGATTTCTTAACACGTTGACCCTCCTCCATTCTCTGCTCAGGTGTGTGCCGTGGCTGCGTGCATCGTTTTGATCATCACTGTGTTTGGGTCAACAACTGCATTGGCGCCTTCAACATCCGGTTTTTCCTTTGCTACCTGCTGACTTTGACCTCCATGGCTGCTTCTGTTGCAGCTGTAACGGCCAGCTTTCTCATCCAGGTGGTCCTTTTGTCAAATCTTACATTGGGACATTACACTGATGACCAAGGTCAAGAGCATCCAGTTGATACCTTCTTCCTGATTCAGGTAAATATTGACTAACTGCTGACTCGTGCATTTTTCACGAGGAGGGAGGGGATACAGAGCTGGGTTTCAGAAGCCTGTGAGGGTATAGAGTGGATTGAAGTCATGTCTGTGTCTCGGAGACTCAAATATTGAAAATATGAATATATGAAAATATTGATAGGACATTAAATGGTTTGGAATAGAATAGAATTCTTTATTGGCCAAATGTGATTGGACACACAAGGAATTTGTCTTCGGTGCGTAAGTGTACATAAAAGATATAAGTGATGAATCAGGTTCATAGTCATCATGAATAATAAGATACAACAGTGATAATCATAGGATATTAAATAAGCAATCAAAACCAAATGAGACTAAATAAAACAATATAAATCATAAAGATTCAAGCGACAAGGATATAAGTCGTAAATAGAAAAGAAGATAGGTAATAGGAAGGATTGAGAATAGTAATACAGAATAGAATAGAATTCTTTTATTGGCCAAGTGTGACACACAAGGAATTTGTCTTAGTGAAAATACTCTTTGTATACATAAAAGAGACATTCATCGAGAGTCAAGAATCATCAGGTACAACACTTAATAATAGTCATAGAGTACAATAAGCAATCAAATCATACTAGGAAACCATCCATGTAACAACAGTCCATACAGTCTTAGTAGTTTGGCAGTGTGGTGGGAATTGGTTGTAAATGATTTTGCTTACTTTTTCATCACCGTCAAAGCTCTCAACCAATAGAACCATTGTGTGATGTTTCCTCACAGGAAATAGCCATATGGCCAAACTGCTTCAGCAGAAGGCTAGGCTTACATGAGCTCTGGGGTCTCTTCTAACTCAGATTTTGTAAACGATGTTGCCAGAAAGAATTACTTGCCAGAATTACTAGGCCGGGGGGGGGGGGGGGTTACCTGGAGATCCTGAGCACCTGGATTTTAACTCTTTCTCCCCTTCTCTTCACAGCAACTTTTCCTGACCTTTCCTAGAATTGTATTCATGCTGGGTTTTGTCATCCTTCTGTTGGTCATTCTGGGCTCCTATTTCTGCTTCATCCTGTACCTTGTACTGACCAACCAGACGAGCAACGAATGGTTTAAATCAGCAAGATACACACACTCATACTCAGAGCAATACAGCAGACAGGAAGGCTATAGAAATATCTACTCCAAAGGAGTCTGGGCCAATCTGGCAGAAATTGTGAGGCCTCTGACGAGTCCTGTGAAGAAAAGGAAGTGAAGCCTTGCACCTGTGGAGCTGGCAAAACAAGAGTTTTCGCATTACAAACTTAACCTTTCATGGAATGAAGTTTTTATTCTGTCTACTAAAGGACTATTCAGAAGCGGAAAAATGAGCTAACGTATTAGATTTGTTAATGTGCACACCCAGTGCTATTGTTTGCACTTTTAAAAGTTTGCCTGCTTAAAAGCCCTGGGGAGGAGGTGATGCATTGTTATTGTGGTGGTGTGATTGGTCGCAGTTTGTTTTTAGACACAATTTGGCATTTTTATCCACCTATTGAGTACTTTCCAAGGACCTGGGAAAAGCAGATGATGTTGGAGGCTGTTAAAAGATCTCATTGCAGGATTTAGGCCGTTCTGAGTCAAGCTGCCTTTTGCAATTGACTGGTGGGACTTTTGTCAATCATGTTCCAAGTGTTGCTCTAGAGGTTTGGGGATTGCACTCAAGGTGCCTATTACTGTTGGGACTATCTTCGTTCTCCTTTGCCACAGCTGCTCCGTTTTTTTATTTGCGTGCCTTTGTATTTTATGGTTTTCTCCAGTTCTCTCTCTCTTAGTCCGCTGTCTCCAAATACTGCCATCTCCTCTATCTTGTATTTTTATGGATTTTTATGGTTAAGTCTTGGAGTGTTATAAGATGAATGCTTGTCTGTATTGTTATTACTACATATTTTATAAATTATTACATATTTTTGGGGACGTGAGGTGAGTGGAGGCCTACGTCTATTTCATTTCCTGCTGCAAATTACCAGGAAGGCCCACTCCAGAGCTAGTTCTGCAGGGAACTGGAACTATGCAATGCCCTGAACTGCATTATGTGGGTATTTGAAACTTCTAAGAAGCCAATTCTATGGTTGGGTCCCTCCCATCCTTAAATTATAAGGGCTAAATTTCTGTTTGAGGCCTCTTGCACAATTCCTTTTCCTGCTACACCGACAAGACATTCCTGGGAGAGAAATAACCACTGATACATTTGAAGCCTTCAGCACTCTCCTTTAATTACATCGGAATACAATAATATAAAAAATTGTTTTGTTTAAAAAAATATTTACAAGTTAAATCAGACAATAGATAATTAAAAGCTACATGGTTGCAAAAATGTACAGTGTGGCCTTTCTGAGTATTCCGGCAATACAAATAAAGCCGCTGGTTTTCTAAAATGATAAAACCCACATTCCTATGAAAAAAAAGCAAGCCGAGTTTCCTCCCACACGTGGGAACCTCTCACTGCCACGTCATTAAGTATCCCTGCACACAATTTTCTTTTTTTTACTCTAAAGTGCTTTACTCGAGAACTGCCTGGTTTCAACAGGTTGCCACACCCAGAAGGGCCAGGTACCCTCCCTGACCAGAACATGTGGCCACCTGTTCATTCATCACTTGCTCAGTGAACACGCCGTGAGAAGCAGCACACAAACGGGCTCTTGGGGCGACGTCACTGGACCTGGGACCTGGGTGCAGCCAGGCTGCCACTCTGAAAAGCTTCCCCTCTGGGCGCCCTAGACAATCACAGCCTGAACTTCTAGGTCATCGTCGTCCTCGTGGGCTGCGATCACAAACTCCCCCGTGTGCTCCATTATCTCAATGTCTTCGGATGCCACCATGGTCACGGTGGCTTCCTCCACCTCCCCCCCGCCCTCCGTGGTCAGCACAGCCCCTTCCCCAATCGCTGAAGCCAGGGTCATGGCGACTTGCTCGGTCAGGCTCTCCGGAGTTGCTATGGCAATTGTGTCGGGGTCCACGCCCTCTGCTGTCATGGTTGAGTCATCTGCCACCGTGACATTCTGGACAATTATCTGGTGGCCAGAATTGGCTTGGTTTACTATCTGTTGAACCACTTTCATTATATGACTGTCCACCTGCACAGTGGGGGGAAAACAACTTAGAATCACTTTATTGTCACTTCGAATGCACATTAATCGGCATGTGTTAAAATGAAATTTAGTGAAATACAGCCGTCAAAGGGTCACCACCTCCAATATACACTATATAACCATGGCAGAATGAATGAATGAATGAATAATAAATTATGAACATACCCACATATATGACACAGTGACAACACATTCTAGTTTGAGTGTACACAAGTACAGAGAGAGAAAACTGATGGCATAGGGAACAAAGCTGTTACCAGAATCTGGTAGTCCTGCTAGAAATACTTCGAAACCTCCTCCCAGAGGGGAGCACGAGAAAGAGACCCTAAACTGGGTGTGTGGGGTCCCTAACAATGCTTAGAGCTCTAAGCACAGAGCGCTTATAAGCAGCATCCTGAATAATCCAAAGCGGGCTTCCTATAATCTCCACTGCCCTTACCACTCTCTGTAGGGACTTTCTATCTGAGGCACTGCTGCCACCAAACCAAACAGCGATGCAGTTTGTTAAAAAAAAAAAAAAAACCTCTCAACCGTGGCTCTGTAAAGTGGCCAGAACAGAAGGAGAAAGATGTGCTCGCAGGAAATGCAGACGCTGGTTTGCACGCTTCACGAAGGATGATGTGTGGAGAGACCAATTCAAATTGTTAGTTATCTGCAAGGTACGTTTGTCTTTGCTTATCCTGTGCATCAGGACCCAGCACTTCGGAGCAGGGTTACATCTTGCTACTTAGTGCAGTTTAAAATCTTCACTGTGGAGGAAAGCCAGTCCACACACAAGCAGTGAGTGGCTCAAAGGCTGAACTTCTTGCAGTGCATTTTTGGTTCCCAGGCCATCAATACTGACCCTCTTGTTCAACCCTAAAAACAGGAAAGGGGCTCCACCTCAGTCTCAGCACCACATTCAACTGAAATGTAGCTAATCAACAAAGGATTCATTGTTTCTGTCAGGGCAATTCTAAAATAGAAACTCACAAACCAGTTTATTAGGTTTGCCTCACACTAAAGGAGAAACCAGAGACCTCGAAGCAAAAATAATTTCCTATTCCCTAATATTATTCATCTTCCAAGACACTCCCACACAATCTGAAATGCAGTGAATGAGATGCAATCCCATTTCTGAGAGCCAGGCCAAATAAGAAGGGCTATCCAATTTGAGGACCAGAAATCACAATCTTGAAACTTTGTTGTGTGTCTGCATTGTGTGAGATCCAGGATTGGGGGGGCGGGGAAGGAACGGGTGATGAGATTAGCCACTTTAGGAACAACCATTCACCTTTTCCCTTCACCCTCGATTCCCTTCTAATTCTTCATCCCAGATGATTACATTTATTAAGGCTTGAATTCTTAACGATAAAGGAGAAACATCCTGGAATCAGCCTTTTAATGTGCCTCTTTCTGTCCAGTTATTATTAAAAAATTTTTTAAATGTACTGGCCATCCAGCTTCAGCTGGCTCCTGAAATAAACCGGGGCAGAAAGGGATTTCCCCGAAGGAAAGTGGCTGGCGGCAGACGTCCCTATACCTACCGCAAGCTGGTGGATGCAGAGACTAAGCTAGAGATTAGCTCACTGGACTTAGCAGAGCCAAATTCATGCCACGCTCTGCTTGCCTATGGAGGTCCCGTGGCTTGGGGATTTAGCGCTTGGGGGAAGGATTGGCTCCTTGAAGCGCCGAAAACAGCCGTTGCTGCGATCGTCAGAAAGCCTCCTTGAGAGCAACCCACCTCGTGCCTGGTTCCTTCGATGATCTCAGCAGCTTCGCTGGTTTCCAGGTCTTCAGCAGCTGTCTTTAAGAAAGAACGCACAGCCATTCAGAGATACTTCAGGGCTGCGGCCTCCTCCTCGGCAGCCCCAGTCCTTAGGCACTTCCTAGTCTTGTCCAGGAGTGTGCACGATGGGTCTCCATAGTTCTTGGCCCACGTTAGGCCTCCAGTGCTGGGATATTAATCGCTTTCAAAGGGCTTCCCCGGGGAGACGTGCTTACCTCAATTATGTATTCCTGTGTATCTGCCACCACTGAGGAAAACTCCACCAGGACTGTAGGGGGATCTTCCGAAATAACCGTCGCAGCCAAACGGTCAGCCGACTGGCCCTCCTCTGACCCCACTGCTTCTTCAGCTTCTTTCAAGGCAAGGAGGCAGCCACCTGGGGAAGGTGGAGGAAAACAGACAGCTCAGCAGCAATTAAAAGAACAGCAGGAAGGATTTTCCCCATTAAGGTCAATGTGCAGAAGAGCTGCTTACATAAATAACTGGACCCTTAAGTCATGTGGTAAAGGAGAAATCGAAGATATCACACATGTTTTATTGCACTGTAAGTTAAGGGTTTTTAGGTCAAGGCATATTCTCCCCTTATTAGAAAGATTACCAGGGAGGATGGACAGTTTTTATGTAGATTATCTCCTCTGGGACTCAAACCCGGCTATCACGTGTAGCGTAGCAAAATTCTGTGCAGCTACCACGACCACAAGGAAAATCCGATACAAAATTAAAAGATGTTTACTGCACCCATTTCTTGTGGATATCTCTAACCATTTTTAGAGAATCTTATATTTACACACACAAACTTACCGGCTCTCCCATCATATAACCAAGGGCAAGAGCCATATTGTTTGATACTATGTATTTTATTATTATGGACCTTATTACTTAGTAGTAGTAGTAGTAGTAATAACGCTATTGTAAATAGTGATAATTTTGTCTATTACTGGTCTCCGACTTAATAGTTTATTATTATTATCAGGACCCTTAAGTCATTCCATATAGATAGTCCCCGAATTATGATCACAACGTCATCCAAAATTTCCAAAAAATAAGCAAGACATTTAAGCGAGTTGGGTCCCATTTTACAACTTTTTTTTTGCCACGGTTGTTAAGCAACCACTGCTTAACAGTGCAATACTTATCACTTAATCACTTAACCGTTCTTAGGTGAGCCTGACTTCCCCCACTGACTTTGCTTCTTGGAGGCCAGTTGAGAAGATTAGAAATGGTGATCTGCATCTCCCCAGGGCAGTGCAACTGGCACAAACATGGGCCAATGGTTAGGCACTCAAAATTTGATCACGTGACCAGAGTCAGTCATTAAGTGTGGAAACCGAAGTCACTTTTTTCAGTCTTTTGAAACTTCAAATGGCCATTAAGTGAATGGTTGTAAGTCAAGTCATCTGTATCAAGGCACACCAGATTTATTGCATTGCTATACGCGAATTGACTTTTTTTAAAAAAAAAAATCTAAATATTTTGCTGTGCATTAACATAGTAAGTAAGGCTCAAGATTTTTCCACACCTTCAAAGCCTCTTTACTTACCTTCCCCTGGGACTAAAAATGCTTCATAGCAGCAGCTCCGTAGCACTTGAAAGAGATCAGGGGACAGACAGGTGGAAGGGCAACGAACCCAGCTTCTCTGCCGGAAGCCAGGGGGGAAGTAGGAGCACACACACCTATCTCTGAGACAAACCATCCTCCATCTCACCTTTGGTCCTCAGGTGCCGATTGAGGGTGCCATGCTCCGCAAACCCACGGCCGCATTTGTAACACTTGAATGGCTTCTCGCCCGTGTGGTGACGGATGTGGCGCACCAAAGAGCCCTTTTCCCGAAAGCCTTGGTTACAGAACTGGCAGACGAATGGCTTTTCGTCCAGGTGCGTTCGGAAATGAACCTGCTGTGCATTCTGTGGGAAAGAGGATCCTGTGAGTCAGCTTGAATTCCACAACTGTAGTAACTACTGAGATCCCATGGATGGCGCTAGATGCTAGCAGCAAACTGCAGTGTTTAAAACCTATATGGGGCCTCTTGGCTACTTGCATGATTTCATTCCCTATATCTTGGTGAAGGTGGAAAGTCCCGGACTTTCCAGACATATAGGTGATCTCATTTACTAACATCACCACTAGTATTAAGGATTGGTTGGGAGGTTGTACCCATGTAGTTGGGAGGTTGCACCCATGTGGGATCTATTCTCCAGTCCAAATACTGTATATATGTTACTTTTCCTTGCTTGCAAAAATGGTATAAAATAAATGCTGCCCGGGCAGTCAGACATCTTGGCACCCTGCACAATGACTGATCTTTGAAATCCATCACACAACTGCTGGTTTTCCAAAACTGATTTTTAAAAACCGATATATTCCCTTCCTAAACCCGCACACATGCAAAAATGCAATTCAGTTTCAGGCCAGAAACTCCCTATCTTTCTGGAGCAAGTGCAAATAATCATGCTGCAACAGGTATCACCGAGCACCCTTTGGGTTTTTATGGGTGGAAGGATGGGTAGATGGATAGGCAGATAGACAGACAGGTATGTCTAAAAAACCCGGTGCATCATGAAATGGCCATAATTTTCTTATTGAGTGGGGAGTTGGTCAGACTACAGGAGTACAGTCAAAAACAGTCACCACTTTCATGAGATTCCCCCCTTCTGTTTTCTGAAAGAAATCAGTTGATCAGGGCTATGATATCAATACTAAGACAGACTAACATCTAAGATAGGCAGGTTCAGCAACAGCTAAGGCTCAAACACACGAAGTCTTAGGAAACAGGAACCCCCAAAGGTACGAAGCTCCTACCTTGGTCTTGTACCTCTTCCCGCATTTGGGGCAAGGATACGGCCGCTCGTCAGAATGCACTCGCCTGTGCCCCTTCACATGTGCAATTGTCTTATACAGCTTGCCACACTCCCCACAACGGAACCGCCGTTCGTTCACATGCACTTCCTGATGCTTTTTCAGCAAGTATCCTTTGGTGAATTCTTTGCCACACTCCTCACATGTAAAAGACTTGTAGTCTTTTTTTTTTTTTTTGGGGGGGGGGGGAATAAAAGGAGATAGGACACACACAAAAATGGTTACGAATGGAAAACCCAGGACTTTTATCAACTTTAAAGACGAGTTTCTCTGGGCCTGTTCACCAAGGCCTGGCCGAGCAAGCATGACTGCACTACCTACATTCCTCATAAACCAAGACAAAGGAATGTCTACGGAGATTCTCAGTCATCCAGACAGTCCTGGTTGTCCCAAAGGTGCTTTTTCAAAAAGGCAACTGGACTTTGTTTTTTTCCTTGAAGATGTTTCACTTTTCATCCAAGAAGCTTCTTCGGTTCTGACTGAATGGTGGAGAATGGAGGGATTTATATTCCTTGCAGTCATCTGCTCATTAGGACTCTTTCTGAGAGTCACTGAAGTCCCCAGAAAAAAAAACCCTAATGACCAACTGCAAGGATATATAAATTCTTCCATTCTCCACCATTCAGTCAGAAGTGAAGAAGCTTCTTAGATGAGAAGTGAAACATCATCAAGGAAAAACAAAGAAAGTCCAAATACCTTTGAGACAAGACAACGGAACGGTTATCTGATGGTGTCTGATTGCTCTAAACCAGAGGTCCCCAAACTTGGCAACTTTAAGACTTGTAGACTTCAACTCCCAGAATTCCCAGAATTTCTCAGCTAGCTTTGCTCAGCCAGCTTTCAATTCTGGGAGTTGAAGTCTACAAGTCTTAAAGTTGCCAAGGTTGGAGACCTCTGCTCTAAACATGTGGAATATCAGATTAAGAGCCATGTAGATTAAATGCTAAGGCGAAGAAAGAAACACTCCAGTCTTCTAAGGGCTCTGATTTGGCCTGTGACAGCAACAGCCCTGTGGAAGGATGCAGGAGAAGAGGAAACTCCCCCACACCTCATTTTAAGCTCTGGGTTAATCGGGAGAGGATACTACACAATTACTGCTGCCTAGGTATGAATGACCAGGACCAAAATGAAGAATTGGCTTCAAAGTTTGAGAAAACTGCTTAGTTCAAGCAGACAACTACATATTTAGCTCAAACATAAACCTGGTATCTGGCTGTGCAGAAACTAGATTTAAAACTGCTCCTAGCAGTAAGTTTTTTTTGCACCAATAGAACCCAGCAAAACTGCATCTGGATATTAACGCAGGGATCTTAAAACTCATCTGTATAAGTTAGTAGGCAAAGGGCAAAAGCCAAAATAGGAATTTCAATAAGAACAAACACAAAGTCCCAAAATTTGGTAGGAGGCTTCAAGGACACCAAAAAGGAGAAAGGTCTGGGATCTTGGTGGATAAATACGAACTTACAAAGTGATATAACCACAAAGAAAATAAGACTGACTGAATCAACAGAAAGACAGAAGGGTCAGGATCAAAAGAACTCATTATTCCTCTTTATTCTGCATTGGTTAGACCCTATTTAGAATACAGGAAGTCCTTGATTTACAACCACCACCATTGAGTGTGTAATTACAGTCATAAGTCATGCCAGTCATTAAACAAATCTCCACGTGACTGCACCCACTTTTATGACTTTTGCAGTGTTTCCAGGGAGTAAATGCCAGTTTCCAGCAAAAAAAAAAACACATCATAAATTGTGGTCATATAAACCACAGGACACCGCAAGTGGCAGTAAATGCAGATGACTTGCCAACCGCCCAAAATGTGATCACACAAAAACAACCCCAGGGAAGGACTTTGCCTGCAGGACCCTGGAGGAAGAGGCCTCGCAGGATGTCACTTTACCTAGATGTCCACTGATGTGGAGGTCGAGACTACTCTGCTCCTTGAAGGTTTCGCTGCAATAAGGGCACGCGTGTCGCTTACATTCATGGGTCGCTTCGGGATCTGGCTATGAAACAAAGGGAGCCCAGCATAAATTACTTGCGCGTTTGACCAAGAGATTACAAGAGAAAGTTAAAGCAAACTCGAGAGTCCCGTTCTGATACGCAGCCCTACCAACACAGCCCAACACAGTACAGACCACGAAAGACACGCTTGGCAGCGAGCCAAGCAGGCTGCATTTAAAGGAAGAAGGATGAACTTACAGCTTCTAGGTGCTCAATTTCCACATACTGCTCTTCACACAATTTCTCAGATGTTTCCACCTCTTTGTCCTTTAAGTCCTCAGCAGCTCCAGCTATGCCGTTTTCATCGGACTTGGCACCCTCCTCTATGGAAACCCGCTCGATCACAATTCCAGAATTCCTCATGGCTTCTCGCAGTAAGTTCTCATTGTCCTCTCGGTCTGGGGACAGTTCCTCAAGATTGGACGACTGAAGGAAATAAGAGTGCAGCAACAATGACTGCTAATGTCAGACCTGCCTCAGCTTGAGCCTCTAAGAAAGAACCATCCTTGACTCCATTTGCTGAGAAAGGTATCGTTTACGAGAGGTCAAGTGAAATACAGTAATGCAAAGCCAGAACTGAAATTCACAGGCCAAAATCCCCAAGTCTAACTTTTTCTCCCTTAGGTGCCCCCTGGTGCTGCCCCCCCACCACGTCCAATCAAATTCAAAGAAGATGTTTTTCAAACAGTCGCTCCACGGGTGGGTTGGCATGCAGCTGCGTTCTGTTCCCAGCTGGTTGACTGTGGAGCAGCGTCTCAGGGAGAGGCAGTGAAATTTTCGTTTCTCTCCCATCCTCCCCCTTCCCATTCAGTCCCCCTAGAATTCATGGCATTCATTGGCACCGAACAGTAGCAAAGCACAAGCGTGAGGTGACAGCTGACAGCTAAGCAGGAAGAAAAAACTTTAACCTTGAATCCCACAAGTTGCCAAAAGCTGTTCTTTCCTATCAACATTTCTCATAGTTTTGACTTCAGGAACCTGTCGAAATGTCGTTCTCCTTCCTGACTTACATCTGGAGCTCTGAGAGTTTTGTTTGGCCGGCTTAAGTTTGAAATGCACTGCAGATCCTTCACAAGACGAACCTCAAGCAGTGAGTTGTTATTATGGGCTTTCTGGCACACTGACCAGGGTAGGAAGCATCCCTTCTCCTGGGTGTTACAAGATCATATCTCGCCCACCCACAGATTGCACTAACCTCTTGTCCTAATGCCTTGGTTTCCGAGACTGGGAGCTCCTGCATCTGGACATGGACCTCATGGAGGACATTCCCTTTTGCATCCGTCACCAGGTGGATTACAGGGGAGGTCTCCACGGACGGAGCTGCCAGCGAGGGGATGGCTTCACTGCTGGAGTTGCTAGCCCCTTCAAGAAAAGCAGCGCATAGCTAAGAGCGCCATCAGAGACTGAGTTCAAGGGAAGGAAGCAAAGCCAAGCACTTCAGTCGCTCCCTCCGGCTAAGTTGGGCTACTGCCCTGCCAGAGGCACACAAGGCAACCCGAGCCTTCGGAGGATGCTTTCACATGAACTTTAGGGGATGCCAGCGCAGTTCTCTGATGGACCAGAGATTAATGCTTGCCTAAGGCCCTCATTACAAGTTCATGGCAGAATCCTGGCACGGTGCCGGACTCTACTTGAACTATGAGAAGGTAAACCCTAAGAGATCTCCCGAGGCCCAGACCTTGTACGAAGCCTGGCTAAGCATGGAAAACTAGTTTATAGTACAGTGTGTTGGGCTGATGAAGGGTTAATTTTGGGCCGTGTCTCTTCATTCCTTCACCTGCCTGTGCATCAATTTGAGTAAGTGGATACTGAATTACTACATGTTCTATACTTGCACAACGTGCCGAAATCAAATTTCCTGGGTTCACACAGCACATTTACAAAAAAAGTCCATTACACTGGCCACTACTGTGGCTAGATGTGTAGAGATCCGTCCCTGATGAAATGAGTGTGGTGTCCTCCAGAGTGCTCTGCGTGACCCAGGGCTTATTTCTGTTCTGTCTTGGTCATCAGCATCAATCAAAATCCTTCACCCTTTATTTTTTGGTGCTATTTATTGCCTCACTAATCTCTTCACCTGAAGCCCTGGCAACGTGCTTCCTGAACCTAAAGCCTGCTTCCATAAATGGCGTGATTAGGACAGCCAGTTCTTTCAGCATCCCATTATGGAAACTGGCAGAAAACAGACCCTCCAAGTCCATCTCTGGTTTACAGACTGATGACTCTGGGTAGACAAGATCCAGATTTATGGGGTTTTCGGAATGCATGTTCAATCCAAATGGATCTGTTTCATCAGTGTCTTACCACTGTGTTGTCCCAGGGTTCACTTCATCTGTATAGATGTCCAAATCACAATTTCCTAACTCCTCCTTTCATTCTGAATAAAACAGGCCTTTTCTATCAGGTATTATACCAGAGGTCTCCAAACTTGGCAACTTGAGACTTGTGGACTTCAACTCTTAGGACTCCTCAGCCAGCTATACTGGCTGGAGAATTCTGGGAGTTGAAGTCCACAAGTCTTAAAGTTGCCAAGTTTGGGGACCCCTGCATTATACTAATTGGGCCGCTTTTTTCCTTCCTTTCTTTTGTGAACTGATATTTCCTTCCTTTCTTTCATTTAGTGATATGCCACTGAATTATGGCATAAATGGTTCGTGTAAATCAGGGGTTTTAAAACTTGACAGCTTTAAGACGTGTGGACTTCAACTCCCAGAATTCCTCCTCCAGTCATGTTAGCTTAGGAATTCTGGGAGTTGAAGTCCAAACGTCTTAAACTTGCCAAGTTTGAAGACCCTTGATGTAAATTATTACTGCATAAATATTCTGGGCCCATCCTCACATCTGATGCCAAATTGTATCAATTCTATTCCATCCCCCCCCCCCCCCCCCAAAAAAGCAAGGCACAGCCATTTGGATAAGAGCAGGGGAGGCCTTTTCACTGACCTGAGGCTACGTCCTCTTTGCTAACAACTATTTCTTTGTTCATATTGAAGCGGATTTTCTCAGTGCATGGCGTTAGGGATTTCAAATGTCGAGTCAAGGCTCCTGATTCCCGGAAGCTTTTCCCACATTTCTTGCACTTGTAAGGACGCTCATCTGGAGAAACCAAAGGAAAGTTACTTTGTAGAAAAACATGGCTCCACTGTCTCTTAAGTGAAGTTTCTGCTGCCAACCCTTCAGAAAAGAGTAAATTTGCTGGGAGACCTATATATAGCTTCTCAACCGTAGGAGCATGGAGGACAAGGTAATGCTTAAGCATCAGGAATTAATCCTGGAATCCTTTTATGCAAATCCCTCATCCTAGCTGTTTAAATACCATTTAACCCCCAATGTCTTCCCCTGTGCTCTTTTTAGTCCTACTGCTGAAAGTTGCTCAATAACCAAGTCCTCTCTTTACCTGTGTGACGACGATGATGTCGGATCAGCGAGCCCTTGGTCCTGAAAGATGTCCCACATAATTTACACTCGTAGTCCTTCCTGCTGCTGTGAGTGATCATGTGAGCCTTGAGAATGCTGGCCTAGAACCAAAGGATACAAAGGTTTATGGTGCTGCCAGACATGGGGCTAGTTTTAAGAACATGACACTTCAAACTATAACGCTGTTGCCTTTTCTTACCCCAGAGGCAAGAACTGTTGTCTCTCAATAGCATCATCTTATTTATCATTTATCTAACAGTACTATGAGCATTGCTAAAATCCTTAACATACCGTCTTAAATGTCTTGTGGCATAATTCACAGACGTAACGACCTTCCTTATTAACCAGCAGTTTAACTTTGATAAGTTCCAGAGAAGCACCTTCCCCTGGGCCTTCTGGATTATTCTGAGTAATTCCACCATCTTCATCACTGTGGCCATTGGGGCTTTCAAAGACATGATCTTCACCTACAACAACCTCCTTGATTTGCCCACTACCTGCAAAGAGGCCCAAAGCCAGTTAGATTCTTTAGAGAAGATCATGTTCCATAACCAGCTATTGCTACTTTTTGGGTGGCCATATTGGACAAACACCCCACCCCCACCGCCCCCATGATGGAGTTTCTGCCATTCAGACTGAAGCAAATCCCTCTGTAGGCCTTGGCAGAACACGAAGGGTTGTCAGTAGAGAAAGCACTTCCATGCAATGTTCATATGAATTTACTCTTAAAAAGCTTTAAATCTTTATTTTTCTTCAGGAAAAAAATATTGTTTTCTTTCTCTTGGGTTTTCCCCAGTTCCCAATAACCTTAGACCAACATAGATTTACAGAACAACTTTAAGATATTATTTATCTTAATAATTCGTAGCATGATATTTTCCTTTTCATTGCACTTTGTGTGAAGAGCATGTTTTTATGTAACCTTCAGAGGACCTGACTTTTGACAGTTATGTTTATTCAAAATAATGGAAAATTACAAAGTCACAACAAATTGCTGCACATGGCACCATACCATTTATCTTTTAATCCATCGCTGCCAGCATTGATTGACAGCAGCAACATTTCAAGAGGATTCCTTCCTAAATGCCAGGAACTGAATCTGAGATCTTTTGCATGAAAAGCAGTCACACTTCCTCCGTTACACTCCTCCCCCTTAAACCCTTGCAGCAGGCTTACTGATTGCCTAAAATAACTTTTAAGTGGCTGGTAGACCTACCTACAATTTCAGGTACATGGCCGATTTCTTCTGTTATTGGAGCTGCTTCAACAACTATATGAGCTACAGTTATAGCTGCTTCAACTGGCGAAATCACCTGATGGAACAAATGGAGCTTTAATATGAAAATACCTCTTGTGGTAGGGATGTTCCAAAATATATTTTTAACATAAAATTTACAATGCTGCAAGTGGTAAAAGCATCTCCCATGTCTTATGCTAAAGTTTCTTCTAAGGATGAGGTGATGCATTTTGCAACCATTACCCATCTGAGCCTACAAAAGCTACAATTTATCCAGCTTGCAAACCCACCCACCCCCAGCCTGGTCCCCAGCGAGATCACATGTCCCGCAAGCTTAGATGCTGCCTCGAGAAAACTTGCCGGGGTTGCTGCTGCGGTTGCATCCTGAGGTCTCTGGCAAATCTTCTGCAGCTTGTGCTGCACAAATTCTTCCAAAGAAGTGAACTCGGACTGGCAGCGACCACATTTGTGCCTATCATCTTCATCTAGAAGGCAAGAAAATAAGGACCCTGTCACACTTTTTAAGGCAGCGTGAAAAGGAGATTCCCAAATAACCAATCACAGCAACTGTATTCGTTCGGACCTTTACAGGCTTGGGATAATAAAACAGTAGCAACAGCTTAAACAATTGTCAGTCATTCCAAAGCAAACCGTGGAGCATCTTTTTAAGACCAGGGCAAGAACGGTGATCAAGATCCGGCCTACACAATCAAAAACAAGCTCAAGCCAGGCTGGGATTCAGTCTCCAAAATGGGGTGCCTGAGAAAGGCTCCCTTGCCAGCCACCCCTATACAGCCCCAGAAAGAGTCGTAAGAGCATCTCCTCCGATTGGACAGCCATCTAATCAGAAACAGTACAGCTCTCCTGCCAGAGCAGGGGGTTGGACTAGATGACCTCCAAGGACCCCCCCAACTCTGTTACTGTTAGCTTCCTGGCACCTGCACCAGCCCGGTTGGGGGGGGTGGGGGGTTGAATCCATGCTCAAAAGCAGGGAGGCCCTCAGCAGAAAGGGCCAGGCACCCCCTACCTACCCTGAAAGCCTCTTTTCTCGGGGCTACGCCACCCCGGGGAAGCGGCGCCGTCCCCTATTCCCTGCTTGCCCCTTGGCCCATCTGCCTGCGCTCTCTCCTTCCGCCCCCACAACACCCCTGCGAGGTAGGCCGCCGCAGAGAGCAACTCTTCGCAGCTCGAGAAACCGACCGGGGCTGCGCCTCGCCACCAGACCGACGACACCACCCACCCACCCCCGAAGGTTCCGTATAGAATTGAGCCGCCGCCCCTCAGAAGACAGGCCCGTCCCCCGCGGCGAAGACGAGGCGCCGCTTCTCCCGGAAGGCCCTGAAACACCGTCACTGAGCG
This sequence comes from Pseudonaja textilis, assembly GCF_900518735.1. The sequence goes on along the minus strand of NW_020769332.1, from coordinate 2,793,486 downwards.
GCGCCTCCCCCGCCTTCCTCCGGCCGGCAGTACCTTCTTCCTCGAAAGGCGTCGGGAGGCTGAGGAAGGCGGCGGCGGCGGGAGACTGAGGGAGGCCGCCCGCCGCCGTCGCCTCAGCAGCGCCCTCGCGTCCCCGTGGCCCAGCTGCCGTAAGCCCCGCCGGCCCAGCGCCCGTTGCCATCGCGGCTTCCATGTCGCAAGGCGCCGCAACCACCAAGATGGCGGCTTTACGGCCGTGTCGTCATAACAACGGGCCGGCGCTGCGGGGAAGCGGGCTCGCTTGAGCTTCGTCGCAGTCCCAGCGGGCAGGCGCGGCCGGGCAGGCGCTCAGCCAACGGGAAGACGAGGACGGCTCACCTACGGGGGCGGGGCCTGCACGGCGTTACAGCCAACGGCTCAGCCAATCGGCGCGCACTTCTCCCCGGGCAGCCAATCAGCGGCGCCGGATCCGGTTTCCGGAGGTTTGGCCAGAAGAGCAAGAGGCGGCCCTGTCCCGCCTCCTAGCCAATCAACGCGGCGGGAGCTCGTGAGGCGTTGAGCCCCGGCGCCCGTCCTCTCATCCGCCGTCCCACGATGGCGGCCAAGGAGTGCCGGCGGCTGGACGCGGCGCTGGCCCGGCAGCTGCTGTCCCAGACGGAGGCGATGCTCTTCGACTGCGACGGCGTGCTGTGGCGGGGCGAGGCGGCGCTGCCTGGCGCGGCCGAGACGCTGCACCGCCTGGAAGCGCACGGCGCGAAGCGGCTCTGCTACGTGACCAACAACTCCTCACGGACGCGCCAGGCCTACACCGAGAAGCTGCGGCGCCTGGGCTTCCCGCCCGCGGAGCCCGGCCAGGTCTTCGGCTCCGCCTACTGCGCCGCGCGGCACCTCAGCCGCGCGCTCCCGCCGGGCGCCGCCGCCTACGTGCTGGGCGGGCCGGCGCTGAGCGCGGAGCTGGAGGCGCTGGGCGTGGCCCACCTGGGCGTCGGCCCCGCCCCCGAGCCGGGCTCCGCCCACTTCGGCGCGCGCGCCCCGCTGGACCCCTCGGTGCGCGCCGTGCTGGTGGGCTACGACGAGCACTTCGCCTACGGCAAGCTCTGCCTGGCGCTGCGCTACCTGCTGCGGGGCGACGGCGACGGGCGCGGCTGCCTGCTGGTCGGCACCAACCGCGACAACCGCCTCCCGCTGGAGGGCGGCAGCGCAGTGCCCGGTACGTGGCGGCCGCGGGGGGACGGAGCCCCGCTGCTGGATGCACCGGGCGGCCCACCTTTGCAACCCGCCAGTAGCCAGAAAAGAGAGGGCGGGGGTGGAGGGTGGGGGTCAAGTAAAGCCGGGGCGGTGGAGTTCTAAGCAACTCGTGCAGGCAGTCCTCGACTTAGGACCACGGTTTATGTTGCTAAGCGAGGCACTGGTGCAGTGACACTTTGACCCGTTTTACGACTTTCCTTGCCACAGTGAACCATTAACACCGCGGTCCCCAAACTGGGCAACTTTGAGACTTGTGGGATTCAACTCCCAGAATTCTCCAGCCAGTCTTTCTGTTGAGTCAGCTAATCATATTTTCTTTGTGGTTATATCACTTTGTAAGTTCGTATTTATCCACCAAGATCCCAGACCTTTCTCCTTTTTGGTGTCCTTGAAGCCAACTATCAAATTTTGGGACTTTGTGTTTGTTCCTGTTGAAATCCCCATTTCTGGCTTCTGCCCTTTGCCTACTAACTTCTCCAGATGAGTTTTAAGATCCCTGCGTTAATATCCAGATGCAATTTTGCTAGCTTTTATTGGTGCAAAAAAACTTACTGCTAGGAGCAGTTTTAAATCTAGTTGCTGCACAGCCAGATAATAGATTTATGTTTGAGCTAAATATGTAGTTGTCTGCTTGAACTAATTTCTCAAACTTTGAAGCCAATTCTTCATTTCGGTCCTGGTCATTCATACCTAGGCAGCAGTAATTGTGTAGTATCCTCTCCTGATTAACCCAGAGCTTAAAATGAGGTGTGCGGGAGTTTCCTCTTCTCCTGCATCCTTCCACGGGGCTGTTGCTGTCACAGGCCAAATCAGAGCCCTTAGAAGACTGGAGTGTTTCTTTCTTCGCCTTAGCATTTAATCTACATGGCTCTTAATCTGATATTCCACATGTTTAGAGCAGAGGTCTCCAACCTTGGCAACTTTAAGACTTGTAGACTTCAACTCCCAGAATTGAATGCTGGCTGGAGAATTCTGGGAGTTGAAGTCCACAACTCTTAAAGTTGCCAAGGTTGGAGACCTCTGCATTAACAGAAAACTAGCAACCCTGATGGTGTTAGTGAATCTGGCTTCTCCCGTTGCTTCCCAGAAGGTCGCAAAGGGTGACCATGACCAACAGTCATATGTGTGAGTCAATTGCCAAGCATCCGAAATTTGATAAGGTGACCATGGGGATGTTGCAATGGTCGCAAGTGTGAAAGACTGTCCTAAGTCACTTTTTTTTTCAGTGCCGGTGTAACTTTGAACAGTCACTAAGTGAACTGTTGTAAGTCGAGGACTACCTGTACTTGGGCCACTCAGAAGCCTCTTTGGCTCAGCTAAGGCTCCGAGGCTCTGCAAGATCACATCTCTTGCCTTCCCACTAGTAAATTCTTAGCTTGATCCAGTGACTTATACGCTAAACCTCTTTCAGTTTAATCCTAAGAGGGAAAGGCATAACCCTAAACAACCTTATACTAATTATACTGGGAATAGAGATTTTTTTTCTTGGAATTGTGTTAGTGGAAGCTGCATACAGCCCCCTCCCCCAGCAGTAAAGCCCCATTCACAGGTCCTGGATTAAAGCCACGTGTAGAGTAATAATCATTATTTAATTGGTTTATATCCTGCTGTTCCATCCAGTATCTGTGATGTTCAAATATAAGTAAATACCATTTAGAACAGACTTTGGGTCTAATAGGGCATTTAACAAGCTATCCTATCCCAGTTCCACCGTTTGTGTTGTTACAAAACATTCCATGCGTGGCTAGGAAGATGGAGAGAGTGATGTGCACATGAGAATATTAAGTATTCTGTGCGTGAAACATTGTCAATGCCTAAGGAAAAGCAGGGAACAGCACATGGATGTGTCGTGGGTGGCACATGGAGGAGGAGAGGAGAGAGAGGCCTTCACCTACATAAGACCAGTTAGATTTTGTTTTACCCAGAATAAATAATATGTCCTTGGTTCAACTAGATGATAGTCCACCTAGGACCTGCCAAATGCAATTCGTTTATTTCAGGTTCAAGAACAAAATTTCCCATTTTGTGTATACATGTTCTTTTTTTTCCTGGGATAATGCTTATCACATAACAGAAATAGGGTTCTGTCCACAGAAACTTAAATTCTGTGGTCCTGAAGTCTGTTTATCCATTGCATCATGGTTTTTCATTGCTTAGCTGATGTTTGGAATGATAATTGTGGCATACATGCAGTGGTGGGATTCAGCCAGCTCACACCACTTCAGGAGAACCAGTTATTAACTTTCTGAGCAGTTTGGTGAACTGGTTGTTGGAAGAAATCATTAGGGCAGAGAACCGGTTGTTAAAATTATTTGAATCCCACCACTGCATACATGCATTTCCTTCTAGTGTTGCCATCACTCCCTGGATCTGGGGATGTGCTGACTTTGGATCTGAAGCTGAAAAAGCCTTTTGGAACAGGCATAGCTGCAAGGACACCACTTCTACAGTCCCTCCATTAAGAAGTGGCATTTCTTCTGGGATTGCATGGTGGCCATAAAATCCAGCAAAACAAAAGCTTGAGCAAAGGCAACGCAAGCAAAAAGTTGTGTCAACTTCAGGCCCGAAGGGGCAGGACATCCCCAACTTCAGCCATACAGGGTTTTTTTTTCCTATAGCAAAGTAAAGACTAAGTTATATGGCCTGCTCTGGTTTGCACCAGTTCCTCACTACTGCATCTGCCCGCCCCCCAAACCCTTTGCTTGCTGATTTCTTCATTTTTTTCCTCTTTTTTTGGTCTGTCTTCCTTTAGGGACGGGCTGCCTTGTCAAGGCAGTGGAGACAGCTGCAGAGCGGGAAGCCTTCATTGTGGGCAAGCCCAGCCGCTTCATGTTTGAGTGTGTGGCCAGCGAGTTTAAGATTAACCCTGCGCGCACAATCATGGTTGGTGACCGCCTGGACACAGACATCCTCATGGGCAACACCTGCGGCTTGACCACCCTCCTCACTCTCACCGGGGTCACGACACTGGATGAGGTTAAGGGCCACCTCAACAGCGGCTGTCCTGAACGCAGAAACCTGGTCCCCGATTATTACGTGGATAGCATAGGGGACCTCCTCCCTGCTCTCACCGATTAAGGAAGGGAGATGCTCTGCAGAGGTCTTTCTTCACCCCAAGGCACCTGCAGTCTCTTCAGGCTGGTAGTATTTTCTCAGTTACTGCGGTGCACGCAATTGCTGCTTGCAAAAGTAAGATGATTTTCGTGCACAACATTCAAATTGAGTTCTCTGTTTACAAATTCCTGTTTAAAAAATGCACTTTGAAAGAAAGAGGGAAGTGTGTGTGTGTGTGTGTGTCTATCAGCTTTCAGACACATCAAGCTGTGTCTGGCTGGTGTTCAAGTATCAGGGTGGAGGCCTGTTCATCTGAGCTGACGGACTGAGCAGGCTTCTGTTTAAACCTTGCACTGTGGTGTTTTGTAATGCAATCTTTGGAAATTCAGGGAATTGAGCAGTCTTAAGGGCAGCTGCTCTGGTATCTGAGACTTGATTTTAAGGTTGGTTTTTGTGATTACTTGGGTTCTGGGTCAGATATTTCAGGGGAATGGAAATCATTGTGTATCCATTCGTAATTTTTTTGCTCCTGCCCAGTGGCATTTGCACTGCTTTATATGCAAAACAAGAAATACACCATCAGGCTTCATACGTTTCTCTAGACATTCTTTAGAATTTCTGATTATGGTGCCTATTTTAACAGCCTATTGCAAATTGGTTTTATTGGTCAAACATGTAAAAAAAAAGTCCATTCAGAAATCAGATTGAATCGTATTTGAATTATTTGACTAAGTGTCAGGATAGAATGCTGAGTTCATTTATCAGTCAGTTGATAGTGGGAATTCTTCATGGCAACAGTGAATTTACTAGCATTTTGTTCTTCAGTATCTTAAATAGATGCAGGGTTGTTTTTTTCTTAAAGCCATTTTGAAGTCAGTGTTGATGAAGCAACTATATTAACATATTTAGTGCTTCCTATTGGAATCTTCTGGGTTGTTGATAGGACACAAGAAACATCTTTTGCAGATCTTTCTTGGCACTTGCCGAAAACAGATGTATGAACCATTTTTGCCTTGTCGGTCTGCAGTAAACATGACTGCACTTTTGAGGTGCTCAGGTAGTTTTCTTGCAGAATCAGTTGCCAGATTGTCACCTTTAATAAGTATGTAGACAAAGACTTTAAAAAATTGGGAGCCAAGGAAAGATACTTCTTTTTTTGCTTCAAATGTATTTCAGTTATCTTGCATGGGCAGCATTTTCAATATTGAAGGTGCTTGAAATTTCTGACTTTTTCATACAGCAATAATTGCATTATCTATAGTGGAAGACATTCTGCGATTATAAATTACATTAATCTCTCCACTGCTTTTGAAGTGCTAAAAGATAGATGATTACGTCTTCAAATAATTTTTCTCTTTTTTCCTTTTCAGTTTATCAGCTTTTTATTTGTAAGTCTAAAAAATTGTTCTCTTTTGATTATGTAAACTCTGTGAACCAATAAAAAAAGAAAAGAAAATGGATCTCTTGGGAGGACTTGTTCTGAGACAGTTCCAGAAAGATTCAGGACCATGTCAAATCTACATTAAATGCTTAGATGGTCAGAGCAGTTGCTCAAACAAGCTGGCCACAAAGTGGAACCGGCCATCTGCTTTCATTGTATCTTTTCTTAACAAGCTGCACTGTCAAATTCTCAAGTGGGCACTGTAAAACTGCTATCTAACTTCAGTCCAGACACATTAAAGTCACATTAAACATAATGTTTGCTTCCTTTTTGTGTGTGTCATCTTTTCATTTTACACTAAAGGAAAAATTTTTTCCCTTAGGAGTATTTTAAATGAGACCCCCAAGGCACCCCTACATATATTGATTTATTGATAGGTTGGGTAAGGAGAAACCATTAAGCAAAACCTGGAACAGGGCTGGGGTTACAAAGATGGGCATTTTACTGCTTCTATTTGATTGGTTACAACACAGCAAGGCACTCAATGTGAACCATATAGAACATTCTCCTTCCAGAAGTTAGTGTACCCTGGTACTGCTGGCCTTTCATAAGGCCCTAAAGACTTGATTCTTTGCCCAGGAAGCCCCCGCTGTGTGTGGTCTGTATGCAGTTCAAAATTCAGGTGGTCATTTTTATAGTCTAAAGCAGGGGGCTCCAACCTTGGCCACTTTAAGACTTGTGGACTTCAACTCCCAGAATTCCCCAGCCAGCATGGAGTTGAAGTCCACAAGTCTTAAAGTGGCCAAGGTTGGAGACCCAGAGCTAAAGCCCTATAGTCTTTAAGGGATGGGGCCAGGGTAATTTTGAGGTCACCTTTCCACATAATTTCTGCCCATCCTGCTAGATCTGGCCAGGATTGGTATGTTCTGGCTCCTCTTTATGTATGGTCACCCGGTAGAGGCTGGGTCTCTTATGGTGCCTATCTTTCAGGATAGCTCTCCCCCCCCGCGTCCCTCCCCAGATACCAGCCCTTCTCCCTGTTGGCCTTCAGAAAAACGGTGATGACCTGGCTTTTTCATCAGGCAGCGGGGTAAGGAAGTTGATGGACAAGGTGTAGAATGGTTGAAAGATGATGGTGAGAATTCTCAAGGCCTCATCTTGGCTTGTTATAAATTATCTCGGCCCATCCGTCTCCTGTGAGACCATAGTTTTCAATGTAACCCATCCCCCAAAGGAGGCAAGGTTTGAGTCAAGTCGTAATTCGTTGAACTGCATCCAGAATTGTGGTGCTTCTCAGCATATGGGGTCTTTTTTTCCCTTAACATCTTCCAACAACTGTTTACGTGCCTTACTCCAAAGGACTGTTCTAGGAAGGCTTTAACAAAAGCTTGCAATAATTAACAGCATGAATAAAAGAAATGTGGGAAATGGAAGTTGAAGTTGGGAATTTTCTCCTCCCCCCAAGGAACATCAAATGAATTGCAAACTCCACGAGGGTGTTTTTGAGTCCATACAGTAAAAATAGTGTTTGGCGTCAGGCTCTGATGAGTCCAACAAGTTCAATTGCTGCTGCAGCAGGACAGACTTCTGGCAAGAAGGAAGATTGCAAAACCTCACAAAAAGAATAAGCAGAATATCTGGCACACCTTTCTGCTGCCTTGGAGACGGGGGCCTCCAGAGGAAAAGGATCAAGTCCGGATTTTCCCTAGGGACATCAAATGGCTCTGGATCTGGAAGAGATCTGTATTTTACTGGAGCTAGAGCACTCCTTGCAACCCACCATAAGAAGTCTACATCAAAGGGATCTTCTCATCTCCCGCTCCATCAGCCAACTCCAAATGAATTCTATCTGAAACCCAATACATGCTAGCATCCAATTTACACCCCAGGTCCCTTCCCCAAAAACCCAGCTGGCATATGGTCACTGAGTAAAAAGGCACGTTCGGTAGTCATGAACCCCAGTTGTGCCCCACCTACTCCCCAAAGGAACTAAGAAGCAGTTCCAGAAGCCAAATAGATTTGTTTGAAGCGGGGAATTTTTGGAAAACAAGATTATAAAGCAAAGGGTTGCACTGGTGTCTTTATCAGCAAAGGAACTTTGTGGCCAGACAGGTTTGTACCCACAAAAGGACCGGGTTGATCTATAGTTGCAAACCCAAAACTCACAAATGCAAACCCATCTCAGCCCTAGCACGTCTCCTCCTTAGACTAGACATACCCAGTTTACTAGCAAACTAGAGGGACTGCAGAGCTCAGCTTTTCAGGCATAATAGAGGGAGGGTTGTGGGAACGGTGCCCAGTTTTAAGCTCGAGCTGTGCTGTGCACAAATACACTTGTTTGAAGGTGGGGAATGAGAAGGCTTGGTATAAAAGCATTTCATCTCCTCCATCCCACCTCTTGTTATCAGAGGGTCTCAGAAGGAGGAGGGAGGCTGGTGTGATCTCTTGCCAGGTAGGATTGCTTGGCCAGAGAAGAGGGCAGGTGTGCCACAGAAAGATGACAAATGATGACAGGCCCGGGTGGCCCAGATCTCAGAGCAGGCTTGCTCTGGAATCTCTTTTCAGTCCTCTAGCAGGACTCTATAAAGCCTTAGAAAGGCCACACCTAGACTACTGCATCCAGTTTTGGTCATCGCTCTATTAAAAAAGATGTTGAGACTCTAGAAAAAGTGCCGAGAAGAGCAACCAGGATGATGAGGGGACTGGAGACTAAGGCATATAAAGAACGGTTGCAGGAACTGGGCCTGGCTAGTCTCGGGAAGAGAAGGACCAGGGGAGACAGGAGAGCAGCCTTCCAATATTTGAGGGGCTGCCACAGAGAGGAGGAGGGGGTCAAGCTATTTTCCAAGGCACCTGTAGGCTAGACAACAATGGATGGAAACTGATCAAGGAGAGATTCAACCTGGAAATAAGGAGGAATTTCCTGACAGAACAATCAACCGAATGGAACAGAAGTTGCCTTCAGAGGTTGTGGGAGCTTCATCACTTGAGGCTTTCAAGAAGAGACTGGACTGCCATCTGTCAGAAATGGTGTAGGATCTCCTGCTTTTGGGGGGGGGGTTGGACTAGATGACCCTCAAGATCCCTTCCAACTGTTAAAGACATCAAGGAATATGGAGAGCTGACTAGTCCTGCTTACTTAGTGTCCGTGCAGATTGCAAACGGAGAGTTTTCTGCACAATGGGGGGATATGGTGAGCTTTGGGTTTGCATCACTCTCTTTTCAACTCCAGGTGAGAAGAGTGTGGCCACCTGGAGCTGACCTGTGGCCAATCTTGAAATCCTTTAGTAGGTGCAGATCAAACAGCAAAGTTGTGAGCTAGGTTGGGAAAAAAAATCAAAATAATCTTCAAACCAGGCAAGCCCCTTCCACATTGCTGTCCTGATAGTTACTTTTCGTGCCATGGACGAAACAGGAATCGAAGCTCCTTTTCACGCTTGCAAAGGAAATTTGCATACTCAAAAGTGCAGATGTTCTCTACTTTCTCAAAACAGGAAGTCTAGAACTTTCCTCCCACAAGGGCCTTGCAACCTTGAAGGAGATAGAAAGAGAGGGCTGGGGAGGGAGGAAGAGGAAGGGTAGGGGAAACCAAAGGAAGCAACTGTATTTCACAACAGACATGGTTTTGTGACATATTGACGGCATTCGCACAACATTCTCAAGTTGGTCTATGAATTCACCCAGTTTCTGAGTTTTCAGAAAAAAACGAAGCGTAAGCTAATCAAAAAGCCATTTGAAACTAACAATCAAATACAGCAAATGGACTCTATCAAAACAAAGTTGTGGGAGAAAACTGTTTTCTTATCTGATGGCTTCTTGTCCCTGAGGTTCCAAAATTAGAATAGAACAGAACAGAACAGAACAGAACAGAACAGAATAGAATAGAATATAAAATAGAGCAGAACAGAACAGAACAGAACAGTACAGAACAGTTGGAAGGGACCTTGGAGGTCTTCTAGTCCAACCCCCTGCCTAGGCAAGAAACCCTGCACCACTTCAGACAAAAGTTTGTCCAACATCTTCTTAAAAACTTCCCGTGTTGGAGCATCCATAATTTCTGGAGGCAGGTTGTTCCACTGGTTAATTGTTTCAACTGTCAGGAAATGTCTCCTTAGTTCTAAGTTGCTTCTCTCCTTGATCAGTTTCCACCTCCTTTTCCTTGTGCGTGGAAATAAGCAGGTGAAAATGCGGGGAGCAAAGAGCATCTCTCTGGAGGGAGTGGAAGACGAAACGCTGGAGCTGGTAGGCAAGCCAGGCATTCGCCACCCACCCACCACCCCCAACCTTTGCTCTCGGGGCCTGGGGGCAGACAGCTGCTCTCCCCCAGCCAGGTTCCTTCCTCCAAGGAAAGGCTGCGGAGCCCTGGAACATCTGCCAGCGTGCAAGGGCCCTGACACAAAGCCCTCGATTGTGCTCCCATGAATGCCTCGGCTGTCTCTCCGGGCAGGGCAGGGCAAGCCTCACTGGGGCCCGGCCAGCATCTCTCTGCAGCCCCCCTTCCCTCCACCCACTAGGTAGTCTGAGTTTCACCTCCACATGCCTCTGCCCAGGCTGGGAATCCGGGGGCACTGCTCACCTGGCTCTCCTGGGCACCTTCTTGAGTTTCTAACGGGGAGCTTTGGAATTGCAAAGCCTCGACTCACTTCAAGGAAAAGGGAGATCTGGCATGGAGGAGCAGGCCGTGGCCCACAACACCACTCTCAATGCAGTAAGTAGCCTTCCCTCCCCACCAGGTTTGCCCAGGGAGGGCCGCAGCCCGGACTCCCTGCTTGCAAGGAAGGGGTCGAGTCTTGTGTCCCCAAATGGCTTAGAGCCGCTAGATGCCCTGGGCTCCCTCCATGTTGCCCCGGCGAAGAGAAAAGACGATGCTTAAGTGAAGCCCCTCCATCGCTCCTGGGTCCAGCGCTACTCCATAGGTTGAAAACTCCGCAGCCTGCTTTCGAATCTCCTTTCCCCACGTAGAGAACCACCTTGGAGGCACCTGCTAGCTACCATGTCCCGTAAGGAATTAATCTCCTCGGGGTTCCCACAACCAGACGCCTTGGTCTGGCTGGCCCTTCACATCTGGAAGGACCCATTTGGAGAGGCTGAAGGGGGAGCTTTGTGTTGTAGGTGCCATTAGATGAGAGCGCTAGTCTGAGAGCAAGTCCCACATTAATCCTTTCTCGGAAAAGATGCTCAGGTAATTACGTTTCTTCTTTGCTGTAAGTTTATACATTCTTTGTATGTGTGTTTGTGTACATGTATATTGAGAGAGAGAGAGATAAATGGAGAGAGAGAGAGATGAGATACGTAGATGAATAGAATAGAAAAAGAATAGAGTAGAGTAGAGTAGAGTAGGATAGGATAGGAGTAGAATAGAATAGAGTAGGGTAGGGTAGGGTAGGGTAGGGTAGGATAGGAGTAGAACAGAACAGAACAACAGAATAGAATAGAATAGATTAGATTTATTCTTTATTGGCCAAGTATAATTGGACACACAAGGAATTTGCTTTGGTGCATATACTCTCAGTGTTCATGAGAAAAAAAATACATAATAGAGAGATGATAAAAGATAGATAGATAGATAGATACTATAGATAGATACCATAGATAGATACGATAGATAGATAGATAGATAGATAGATAGATAGATAGATAGATAGAT
>NW_020769332.1:2720555-2782167 GCF_900518735.1 Pseudonaja textilis | reverse complement strand
GATAGATAGATAGATAGATAGATAGATAGATAGATAGATAGATAGATAGATGAAAGAAAGAGAGAGGGAGGGAGGGAAGAATGGATAGGCAGGCAGGCAAACACAGGCAGGCAGGCAGTTGTATAGATATAGATTAGATAGATTAGATATAGATAATCAATCTGATAACCAAAATAAGTCAGTTGGATGCCATATTTTCTAGGGCTACAGGAAGACCGTACAATTTACAGATTATTTACATGCTGTGGCCAAGACAAATTTCTCTAACTCTTGGGAATATCTATAGCTTTTGAAAACTTGCACATCAAGCAATGGCCCTAAATATTAGTTTACATTATCTTACATAATTCTGATTAAGATCCCTGGAGGAGTTTGCTCCATTCCAGCGCTATGCATTTCACACAGTTCAAAAATAACTGGGTGATATCTTCACTGTTCAATCAGTGAAACCGACAATGGAATCCAGGCACTTTTTTGAGGACTAATTTTCCCTCTCTTCCATTTAGGAAAAGCCCCCTCCAGTGGAATCCCACAACCCCTCCAGGATATTTGGGGCCACCCTCTCCATTCTGTTGACCTGTGGAATTATCTGCATCATGGTGGCAGCAACTGTCAGCTTCACCCAGGTTTCGCCCAAGGTAAGACGTGGCCTTCTGCCAGGCACTGTTAGCCCCAACGCTCAATTCTTTTGCAAGGAAGTAGCCGAAAAATTATTCTCTCCATCTGTCTGAGCAAGACAAGGCTGCGGCCTTGCAAAAACCATGCTGAAGACACTCTCAGTTTGAAGGAGGGAAGCCATCATCCCTTTGAAGAATGGATAGCATGCTGGGAGAAGGAGGAGGAGGGGGGAGAGAAGGAGGAAGAGGAGAGCCCTTTTTTAAAAAAAGATTTCTTTTATCCCATCTTTATATCTTTTGGTAAATAACTCAAGGCAGTGAAAATGCTTAATACGTCTTCCCTATTGACAACCCTATGAGGTGGGACTGGGCTGATAGTGAGTGACTGGCCCAAAGCTACATCCACGTCTAAGGCAGGATTAGAACTCGCCACCTCCTGGCTTCTAGGCCAGCTCCTTCACTACTACACCAAACCGGCTCTTTCTTCCTGTTATCTTCCACAGATTGTTCAATTTGTATAAAATATTTTTTTTTTCCTACCAAATTGCATTGATAATACTAGAGGTATATCAACCTTCGTAGAAGAATAGAGAAGACAATAGAATCCTAGAGTTGAAGGGGCCTTTTGAGGCTGTCCAGTCCAACCTTTTGCTCAGGGCAGGAATCCAAATTCTTTCGTCCCAGACAAAGGGCAGCCCGATCCTCCTTGTGACCCCTCTTGGTAATCGGCTGCCCTGTCAAAACTGCTCTTAATCATATAATGCCACTGAAACCTATGAGATTTAATCTCTTATTTTATTGAAATGTATGAGGTTTAATCTTAAAAATGGGGCGGGGGAGGGGAAATGGCATGGATCTGTGTGCAAGACAAGAAGGGCAACAACCTCCATGCACACAGAAGTCTGTACTTCCTGGGTCTGCAGTTCATTAAAGCAACTGCATCTTTTTCCAGGATCAGCTGCTTGATCCCAAGACAAACTACCACTGCTTTAAAGATTCGCACGCAATCTGTCTGCAATTTTTCAGTCCCGTGTGGGCCAGAAGAACTTATCAGCATCTAGTTTGAAAGGCTGAACAGTCCTACCAAAACGGAATAAACCCCCATGAAATGCTCAAAAGCTAATTATTATTCTTCGTTGTCAAACCACAGAGAAGTACTATTTTGAAGTCCTAAACTGGGAATAGGAATAGGAATAGGAATAGAATGGAATGGAATAGAATAGAATAGAATAGAATAGAATAGAATAGAATAGAATAGAATAAATTAAGAATGTAATGGAATAGAATAGAATGGAATGGAATGGAATAGAATTAAGAATAGAATGGAATGGAATGGAATTAAGAATAGAATGGACTGGACTGGACTGGAATGGAATGGAATGGAATAGTGCGCGCTTTGGGCACCCGAGTGCTGAAAGGGTTAGCCATCACTGACCAATACCATTTCAGACAAGTGTCTCTAGTCCATGGCTGTCATCTCCGGCCCAACTCCTAGTGGGGGTCAAAGGGCAGATCTGGTCTTTATCTCATGTAGTGACGTGGTCTGGAACTGGGTGATGCTGCCATCGGTGCCCGGTCACAGGCAAAACACTTCTGTTGGCCTTGAGTTCCCTTGGCTGCACCCTCCTGCAGGGATTTGGGCAAGGGTGGGATTCTACAGGTTCGCACCTATTCGCTAGAACCGGTTTTTAACATTCTAAGCAGTTCGGAGAACCGGTTGTTAGAAGAAATTACTGGGCTAATCCTGTAAGGAAGGCAGGAAGGAAACATTCTGGGGTTGCTTACAGAAACTGCTTCCCCGTTAACCCTTATTACATTCTTGGCAGGACTAGACTTCCTGTCTCTGGAACTTCTCTGGAGTTTTTTTCCCCTCCTTTGCTGGTACTTTGCTTGTGTGAAGGGACCATTCAAAGTTACAGTGGCACTGAAAAAGTGACTTATGACCATTTTTCACACTTACGGCTGTTCCAGCATCCCCACAGTCACGAGAGGCCAGGCGAGGAGATGCGTGCCTCGATGTGAGTGATATTGAGTTGGCCACACCCAGCCAATAACATGACCACCAAGCCACACCCACCTAGTCACATGACCACTAAGCCATGCCCACACCTAAGCCACGCCCACAGAACCAGTTGTTAAAAATTTGAATCCCACCTCTGGGTTTGGAACACAATTGTATAGTTCTCTCTCCCCTCCTCCCCCAGGCACCAGATGGACCCTACTGGGTTTTAAGGAACTTTGGTTGTTTCTGGTGCCGTTTGATCCAAGTCCTTGGTCATCACTTGAATGAGAACCGGAATCGCACCTTCCAGAAGAACTGATTGCATCTGCAGAAGAGATGCCAGGAGCACACCTGCAGTGAAGCAAATTCTACCCCATGCAATCCTGGCAAGGATTATTCTTAAGGATTATCTTGCACTAACAAAGATGGGGGTGATGGTAGAAATAGCTATTTTTTTCTGCCTACATCACATCTGAAGAGAACTGGTCAATAATCTGCTTAATTAGATGTGGTATTCAGCCGGTTCTGACCAGTTCTGGATAAATTTTGAGCAGTTCGGAGAACTGGCCAATCCCACCTCTGACTGGCCCTGCCAACCCCATCTCTTCTCTGCCTCCCATTGAGTCCCAGCTGATTGGCTGGGTCTTCTTTGGTTGCTCTTCAGAGGAGAACGGAGCTGGAAAGCAGGTTAGTGAGGTGGGGAGGGAAGGGGGATTTTATAGTATCCTTCCCCTGCCATGCCCACCAAGCCACGCCCACAGAACCACTAGTAAAAAAAAAATGATTCCCACCAGTGTGCTTAATATGACTTAGTTCCTTCTGGATAAAGGAGGGAAAAATATTTGCAGAGTATCATTCGTCCCAAATCGGTCAGTCAGAAAAGGAAGACTTGAATCCATTGTTAATGAAAGTACACTTTACTAAAGCCAAGTGGTTACAGAAGAAGCAAAACCAGATCTGGGATTTTCACGCCCAAAGCATCTGGTTAACGTTTCCCTTGTTCCCAACTTTCCCCCTGGTTATCTTTAAGCGTCCAATTAAACTGTTTGGGTAAAAGTCCCTGGCTTTCTAGCCTGGTTCTGCATTCCATTATGTGACCTTGGAGCAGCTGGCGGCTCTCAGAGAACAGCACAATGTGTAGTTTCGATTCCTCTCGTGCTAGTCCTCCCCCCCCCCAGCTTATCCCCCCCTTCAGTCCCTCCCTCACCATGACAGTCCTGGCATAGAGACTCTGCAAGGACTATTCCTGGCATCTGGGTTGAGTTACTCAGATTAACTCGAAGTTGGATTTTAACTGTGCAGATCCTAGGGAGATACCTGAGGTGGGAATCTAGCATCATTTTCTGGGAGGACTTTGAGCCATTTGGTCCTGGTGAAGAAAGCAGGATGCTTGGAGCTTGTGAGTTCGGTCATCTGTGTCTTAAATTGAGATGATCTCTCCAGTAATGTAAAGTAAAGCAGAAAGTGAAGGTGTCGTGGATTTATCCGCATCCTCTCCATTAATTACAATTCGGACAACCGTATCAGAGCAGCCTCAAAGTGAAATCTCACAATGTCCCATGCATCAGAAGAACATGGTGGACTGGAGGCTAAAACATACGATGAACGGTTGCAGGAATTGGGCATGGCTAGACTAGGGAAGAGAAAGACCAGGGGAGATATTAGCAGTGTTCCAATATTTGAGGGGCAGCCACAGAGGGGAAGAGGTCAAGCTGTTTTCTAAAGCACTCAAAGGCCAGACAAGGAACAATGGCTGGAAACTGAACAAGGAGAGATTCAACCTGGAAATAAGGAGACATTTTCTGACAGTGAGAACTATCAACCCGTGGAACAGAAGTTGCCTTCGGAAGTTATGGGAGCTTCATCATTGGAAGCTTTCAAGAAGAGATTGGACCGCCATTTGTCAGAAATGGTGTAGGGTCTCCTTTTGGGTCGGGTGGGGGATGACCTACAAGGTTCTTTCCAAATCTGTTAATCTATATTAATCTGTATGGGAGCCAGTCCAATGAAACCCAATGACAATTTCAGTGAGAAGCAAAACCCGCCTTTTTCTGCCCATCAAGAAAGAGCGTATGATGATGTACAATGTCTCGTTCAATCTTCGACTGTCCTGGCTGCTCAGGGCTTCTTGATTGTGACATGAGGTTGGCTATATGTTGATTAACGCTTCCTTCAAGGAGAGGGGGTGATCTCACCTGCTCTGAACAAGGTGAGTCAAGGAGCCATTGCTGGACACCCTAGAACTGGACAATTTTTTTATCTGGTCTCCATTTTTCTTCCTCCTTGGGAGAGTTGTTACTAGAGTGATTGGCTTTAGTTCTAGAGGACCCTGGAAGAAAGTGATTATCTGCATCCTTCCTGGTCAAGTTCAGCATTGTTTACAACACAGAGATGGTTGCACTCAATCAAATTTAATGGGACATCGATGGAGGGAACGCCTCTACACTGCCCCTCCCCCCTTGATTTAACAACAGAATTTGATGGAACTGATTGTGGTCTCCTTAGTGTTCTTAACAGATTGACTGAGTTGGAAGGGACCTTGTTGGTCATCTAGTCCAACCCTGCCTCCAGGCAGAAGACACCATATCATTTCTGACAGATGGCAGTCCAGTCTCCTCTTGAAAGTCTCCAGGGATGAAGCTCCCACAACTTTTGAAGGCAACTTCTGTTCCATGGGTTGATTGTTCTCACTGTCAGAAAGTTTCTCCTTATTTCCAGGTTGAATCTCTCCTTGATCAGTTTCCATTTATTATTCCTTGTCTGGCCTTCGGGTGCTTTGGAAAATAGCTTGAACCCCTCCTCCTCCTCTCCGTGGCAGCCCCTCAAATATTGGAACACTGCCATCATGTCTCCCCCGGTCCTCCTCTTCACTGGACTAGCCAGGCCCAGTTCCTGCAACCATTCTTCATGTTTTATCCTCCAGTCTCTTCATCATCCTGCTTGCTTTTCTCTACACTTTTTCTAGAGTCTCAACATCTTTTTTTATAGTGTAATGACCAAAATTGGATGCAGTATTCCTTCTGGATCAGCTTAGGGGATTGGGACCAGGAGTTGGAAGCTCAAGTTATGGTTTTACCAATGAACCCAACAAGGACTACGACTCCATTATGGCATACTTAACTAAACTTGAAGTACTTAAAACACCAGAAGGCCTTTAATTAAGTACTCTGGTATTCAAAGTACTTCGCTCCCCCTTCGACTGTCCTTGAAAGCCAATATTGGAAGATTCCTCAGAAAGTCAAGGCCCAACAACTGAGGATATGCTTCTAATACAAGCCATTCATACTAGTCTCATCTCACCATTATTGCATAAATAATTAGGCACGTAGGACAATTCTACACACACACATTCACATAGCAACCCTGCTATGACATATAATGTTGCCAGGTTGTGTTACCATTTGTTGGATGATGACCCATGCCATAAATTAGACTTAATGAGCATCTAGTTTGCCACACTAGAGTGCTCTGTAATTTGATATGGTCTTCCACATATTAACCTTTATGTTCCCCTACACCCATCTAATGCTCCTACTCCTTGTTTTTTAGACTCATTTTTTAAATATACACTTTCTGTTTTAATATATTTTCTACCTTTTCCTAGAATACTTTTTAAAAATAAAATTATGATGCTGTTTAATTGACTGGTCTATGACCATAATAAAGATCTCATTTTACCGACCTCAGAAGGATGGAAGGCTGAGTCAACCTTAAGCTCTCTTAGCTTTGTGGTGGCCTAGGGGTAGAGCTCTCACCTCACAATCTGGGAGCTGTGAGTTCAATCCTGGGCAGCGGCAGGTATTTCTTTCTCTGGGCACAGCAAAGAGTGTCTGTCTGTTGTCTATTTGTGTCTCATCAGTAAGATGAAGGAGGTTTATTTGGGTCATCTTGGCAGTTGCAATTGTTCTTAAACCCTTTGGATTATTGTTTACTGCCCAGAGTTCACTGCAGAGGGTTAGATGGCCATATTCATTAAGTGTAATTGGCATTAAAAACAAATGGCAGAGGGAGGCAGCCTGCTTCGAGGAATCCGTATTGGAAGAATTTCCAAAATCAGTTTCCAAAATACTTTATAGATCAAGCAATTCCATCAGCAATGGAGGATTGAAATTGTTGAAAGTGCTGATCAGCTATAAGGACAATATAAAGCCAGGATAATTAAGAAATCATCTCAAAATTATCAGTTACTGGGTATATTTCCATTAGACACTGCTTCCTTTCAAAAAGGAAATAGAACAATTTTCTATATCTTAATGCTTGCAATTACATTTAATATGAGTGCTTGGTGTAGTAGTGTGATGACCCCGGGCGTGGCACAAAGGAAAGCCAGACAGACAATAAGTAGAGGTCCCTTTATTAGCTCCAACTTTGCCCCCAATGTTCTGGTGACCTTCCGGTCTGGAGAAAAACTCTCCCAGGATCCTGCAACAGCCTTTGGCTGCAGATATTCCAATCCATAACTGTGTAAACAGAAAACTTTAAACTATAAATCCAACAAAGCAAGATAAGGTAATAAATCCAGCAGGGCAAGATAAGGAGTTCCACAAGTGAAGTAACACGGCAGTAAATCCAACCAGTTGGGAGGATGCTAGGAACTAAGATAACAGTAGCCAGCATGAGCAATGTTTGTTCTTGACAAACACCCCTCTCAAACTGCCTCTCCTTTAAACTCCCTTCCCAGATGTGCCTTGTGAAGGGAATCAGGGCCCTTTCCTCCCTCGTAAGCCATGCAACCCACGTTGCTCTCTTCTCAGTTCTTCCCTGTGTGCCCTAAGATGAAGAGGGGGTGGGCCTGGGTCCTCCTCTGAGCCCATCTCCCTTGTTCTACCTCTTCCCTGCTTGCCCAGCCTGACTTTGCCCTTCCCCAGTTTCCTCCACAGCCAAAGGAGCCACACTCCCCCTCCCTGTCAGCTGTCCAGCTTCCTCCTCGGATTCAGACTCTGACAGGGACATGACATTTCCTGAGTTCCAACCTGTTGTGGAAGAGAAGACCCAGTAATGAATTTTTTAAGAAACAATGGCCATTTAAGGAAGGAGGGGATGGCTATGCTAGAGTAGTCTTCAACAACATCATGGCCATCGCTGTTGGGCTCTTTGGATGGTCCCTGGAGTGCAATTGTTCATCTTCCTCCTCGGATTCAGACTCCAACGGGGGCATGACAAGTAGTTAGTGTGCCAGTGAGTTCGAATCCCACCTTAGACATGAAGCCAGCTGGGTGGTCTTGGGCCAGTCCCTCAGCCTCCTTGTAAGGTACCCCCAGAATTACATTAATGTCAACTAAGAATCAAGCACAACCAACTGACCCAGCTGGCTTCTACCTCCAAGACTCAGGATCATCTTGGCCCAAATTCAGATACTTCTGGAGAAAGCGACAGCAAACCAGTCCCATTTGCCTCTTTGACGTAAAACAGGAGTGAGCAGTTATGGTCCTTTTTCAATCTATGGAACTTGGACTCCCAGAATTCCTGAGGCAGCGTGGAGTTGAAGTCCACAGGTGATAAAGGGGTCATAGTTGCCCACCCCTGCCATAAAAAGGACCCGGGAAGGGGCAGGGATGGGAAACCTACAAGAAGTGGGTCTGATGTAACTTGTCAAAGCCCTCACACTGTGTGTTGTGTCATTATAGCCTCTTTCGCAGGTAATGCGATTAAACTTCCAGAATCATCCGGGATCCTCGATCAACCAGTCAGTGGTGGTCAGCAAGGCCAAGAAAACCATCACCTACTACCTCACGTCTTCCGGAAATCAAACCACCGCCATCTTGTTTGACTGCAAGAATGTGAGCACACAGACCCTTGGGGCTGCCTTTCCCAGTTAAAGGGGAGAAAGTGGATCTACCTGTGACGGTGTCTTATTTCACAAGGATGCCGGGGTGGATGGGGAGGGAAGAGGCACGTTCTGTGAACAGCCGAGTCTTCAGCCATTTTTAGGAATGGGCTAGTCTAGTGGAGAGAGGGACCAGGGGAGACAGGATAGCAGTCTTCCAATATTTGAGGGGCTGCATAGAGGGGAGGAAAGGGCCAAGCTATTCTCCAAGGCACCTGAAGGCCAGACAAGGAATAATGGATGGAAACTGATCAAGGAGAGATTCAACCTGGAAATAAGGAGACATTTTCTGACAGTGAGAACAATCACAGAAGCTGCCTTCGGAAGTTGTGGGAGCTTCACCACTGGAGTCTTTCAAGAAGAGGCTGGACTGCCATCGGTCAGAAATGGTGTAGGGTCTCCTGCTTGGGTGGGGGCGGTGGACTAGATGACCTCCGAAGTTCCTTCCAACTCTGTTAATCTGTATTGCCAAGACAATGAGATGTGAAGGGAGATGCCCCATTCTGGCAGCACGTGGCTGGGATTCTATGTTGGCAGCCAGCTCTAGGCTAGCAGGGATCAGTCGCTTGCCCCTCGATGGCTCTGGGCTGCTGCTAGCCCCTTCCTCAGAAGGGGAACTCCTTGGACCTCCCACTCCAGGACAGGAGCAGGTATTGGGTGTTCTAGAGTTAAGACTCTGGTCTGACAGGCACCCTCTGATTCTCCCACACCCCAGAACCTGGCAGAATTCCGAAACCCTTTTCCTGCTCCCCACATCTGCAGCACATTTGAATGAGATCTCCAATGGTTTGAGTTGACTTGGCAATTCAAATACAGATTAACAGAGTTGGAAGAGACCTTGGAGGTCATCTAGTCCTACTCCCCATCCAAGCAGATCCTACACCATTTCTGACCGATGGCAGTCCAGTCTCTTCTTGAAAGACTCCAGTGATGAAACTCCCACAACTTCCGAAGGCAAAAGCTGTTCCGCTCGATTGTTCTGTCAGAAAATTTTTTCTCATTTCCAGGTTGAATCTCTCCTGGTTCAGTTTCCATCTATTGTTCCCTGTCTGGCCTTTGGGGGCCTTGGAAAATAGCTTCACCCCCTCCTCCTCTCTGGGGCAGCCCCCCAAATATTGGAAGGCTGTTATCCTGTCTCCCCTGGTCCTTCTCTTTACTAAACTGGCCAGGCCCAGTTCCTGCAACCGTCCATCGTATGTTTGAGCCTCCAGTCCCCTCATCATCCTGGTTGTTCTTCTCTGCACTCTTTCTAGAGTCTCAACATCTTTTTTATAGTGTGGTGACCAAAACTGGATGTAATACTCTAGGTGTGATCCTACTAAGGTTTTTATATAGTATTAGTACCTCCCTTGACTGTATCTCTCTGTTAATGCAACTTAGGATTGTGTTGGCTTTTTTGGCTGCCTGGAAGGACATTCACTGATATAGAAAATTGATATCGCCGCCTGAGTCTCAGCGACTCCAGGTGGCTTATAGAAATAAGCCATTCTTGTTCTGGCTGTTTCTTTGCTGGAGCAAGTGAACCTCAGCAGGCCTGGCTGGCTCTTTGGCATGTGGGAAGGGGGTCTCCCAAGCTTGGGTTGAGGTCTGGTGTAACCCAGTGGCCTTTAATGCAGTGTTCCCCAACCTTTCCAGTTTTGTGGACCGGTGGCAGTAGCAATGGGGGGAGGGGGAGAAGGAGAGGGATTGGTTCTGCACCATTGGTGAGCAAGCGTATGCACCTGCACAGGTTGATTTCCGCAAGTGGCAGTTGCACACATGCTGCTCACACATTGCAGTCCGGGTCCAAACAGGCTGCGGACTTCTACATTAATGGACCTCATGCTTTCTCTGGTTCTCTGCGCAGAGTTACGTCTGCTATAAGCTGGCGGGACACAGCAATTGTTACCTGAAGAAGATGAATGCCTGGGATCAGGATGCTGCCCAGGCTTCCTTCAACCTATCAAAGCACAAGGTGAGTAGCCCGCAACAGCCTGGACTAAGAAGAATCTAGCCAATTCATCTGTCCGTCTGTCCATCCCTCCCTCCCTCCCTCCATTCACTCTCTCCTTCTCTCTCTCTCTCTCTCTTGGCGTGAGGGCTGCTCTTTGGGGCAAGGCACCCTCTCTTGCCAGGGCATCTCTGGGTGCAAGGGAAGGCTAGTCTCCCAATCTCCAGCAGGCATCTCTGGGGCACTAAATAAGAGAAGACTGGCCTAGCCGAAGGGCATAAGGCAACCAGTTTCCTTCTGCAAACGTTAATTCGTCGCTCCATTAATCAGTTCCGACTTGCCTCAGTTACTGAACCCTCTCCAGGTTGTGTGCAAAAAAAATCACCATTAAAAAAGGTATAATGGTGGAGAGATTTCTGATTAGCTGTCAGAGCAGAGCTCTCCGCGCACAGGAACAGTTTTACCTCAGAATGTCAGAAGTGTGTTCTTAGGATCAATGCACAAACCTCATGATTGCATCAGGGCTTATTTTGCAAGCTACCGCAAGAAAGCCAACCGGCTGGTGTTTTCCGCTTCCCCGTTCTCTTTGTGAGGCACTTTTAACTCTCTCCAGGTCTTGCTGTCACTTGTTCTAAAGCAAGGGTGTCCAACCTTGGTAACTTTTAAGACGTTAAGCAGCATGGCTGGCTGGGGAATTCTGGGAGTTGAAGTCCACGAGCCTTAAAAGTTGCTAAGGTTGGACACCGCTGGTCTAGAGGAAACTTTTCAAGAAGTGCCTGAAATCCCCAAAGAAGTCATTGAATCAGCTGTCTCCTGAATTGGGCTGGCCCTGGTTGACCAGCATCTTGGACCAGCCCTGAACCTCAAGCAGCCTTGGCTGAAGGACCCAAGGATGAAGCCCAAAACTTAACACCACTTGACCCTCATTGTGACATTGTGCACCTCTGCCTACAACCCTCCCTTGCAATTTTGCCTGCCAACTGTGGAAGAGAGAGACCAGGTTTTTTGCCAGGACTCCAAACTATCCAAATATTGGAAGCGCAATTTCTCGCTGCCTTCCAAAACTGAAGGAAATGAGGGAGGTTCTTGGCCTGCCAATGGGTTTAAAACCCCACTTTTGAAAACGTCTTTGCAACCCCAACTATGGTGTTACGGGAAACCCCTTTAATATGGTTGGCTGGCTCCCCCTCAGCCCCCTACCCATTGCTCATTCCTCAACGGGGATGCGACGATCAGTTTTATTTCCCCTGAATTGGCATCCTTCAGTCTCAAGAGACGATGGTATCGTGCTACGAAACCGGTCACTGCCACTTCCCGTGTTGTTTCAATGCTCTATGCAAACCTGGAGTGTCCTCTCCAGAGCATCAGGCCTGGGCGTGTTCTGACCCAGGCTTCGTCAAACTTAATAAAACACAGATTTTAAAAGTAAAACCTATTTTAATGTGATACTGGGAATTACTTGCATTCCCAGCCAAAACTCATTATACACAGTTCCAGATAAGAGCATGCTTATTTAGTGCTGTCGAGTGCTGCCAAGAAACAGAAGTCCAATTAAGGCTTAACATAAACCAACCCAAAAACCTAGAAAAAACCGATCAGAGTACAGAGCTTCACGAAGGACTCGGAGGTTACTGAACTGCTTTGCTTCCTGCAAAGCTCTTCGTCATTGAGGGCTGACTTCTATCCCTTATGGGAGGGGCAATCACCTCCCAGCCTTACTCCCAAGTTGCCCCTTTTGCCTCGGCTGCTCTTGCCTTCTAGCAGCTCTGCGCACACACACACTGGGATCAGGCTCCCCTTGTTCCTCTGCCAGACTCCAAAAGCTCCGAAGGCAGCACCCCACTCCCAGATGGTCCTGGCCCCATCCCTGCATCGGATGCAGGACCCTCATCCGAGCTTCTCCAGACTCCCCAACTGGTTCCCTTTTGTCCTCGCTGTCTGATACCTCTGCCATCCACACTGGCTGCCAGCGAACCACAACAGGGTGATTTAATACGGAGGATAAACTGTTACCCAAGCAGTAGATTCCTCCCTCTCCACCTCACTGAAATAGTCTAATGGAGAAACAGCAAAGCCGATACAGTTAGTTCCCGCTGCGTTGCAGCAGTTACCAGAATGGGACTGTACACAGTCACGAACTGCTTCCAGGACTCTGGCTCCGGATTTTGCCTCAAGGTTGACTCCTGGAGCCTTTTCCAATCATAGATACAGCCACAAGGCCGTGGAGGTTTGAAATTGGAGCTTCCCTTCTCCTGGAAGACGGTAGAACCATCCCCACTAATAGAAAAGCAATAGGTAACGTTTTTGGGGGGGGGGGTGTTGGCAACTCCTGGCTGGCTTAGGGCGATGCCCGTCAGGTGAGCGAAAACAAAGCAGCATTGTCCGAAAGGCTGCCGCCGCCACCACTGCAGAAGTCGGAGCGAGGGCGCGTAAGGCGTGGAGGGCGGAGGTCTGGTTTCGGGGAGACAGAAGGCCCTCTTTGCTGCAAATGCCAGAGAGAAGACGGGTGGGCTCAGGTTTCTGCTCTGCCCACTCAGGAGCTGGCATTCCTCACCCAGACGCCTCCCGAGGCAGAGAGGGAAGGAGGGAAGAAACAGCAGTACACCTGCTCACGTATCCCCACCCCCCCACCCCGATACCCAGTATAGGGTGGCCTTAGGGCAGGGGTGTCAAACTCAATTTCACTGAGGGCCGCATCAGGGCTGTGGTTGACCACGGGGATGGGGGGTGGGGCAGGCATGGCCAGCTTGACACACCACTTCCCAAACTGCTGGCAGGTTTCGACCGGGCCGAAGGTGACGTAGGACGGCCCCTTATGTTTTTCAAGCCTTGAGTGTCAACTCAAAAAACATTCCTGTGCCTGTTTGAGTAGTTGCCATAAAAAAAGAGGAAGGAAATCTGAAGAGAAGCGCAGCAATTTGGAAGTGAAAGTACATCCCAACTCTTTATCTTTAAAAGATTGTACCTAAACTACTAGAGCTTTTGCCCGCAAATATATTTAATTGAAGAACCTGAAGGATGACGCCCAGCCTTTGAACGTGCTCAGCTGAAGAGTCTGGTTTATGACAGGAGTCCCCAACCACCGGGTCCCGGACCGGTACCGATCCGTGGAACATTTTCTACCAGGCCGCCGGTTTTCTGGGCGCCACCATCTTGTTTTGATGAGAAAGTGCTTCCGGTGAGCTTTTCTGGTTGGAAAGCGGCATTTGGGTCCTGAAGGAATCCTCGCACCTTAGTTTCATCGAGGGGGAGGGGTGGCTTCGAACAAAACTAAGGCGCGAGGATTCTTTCAGCATCCAAGGCAAGGCGAGCCGAGCGACCGTCCCAAAGGCGTCCCGAAGCCCATCGACAAAGGTACAAAGGAGGAGTTGAAGGTGGCCGGGAGAAGCGGGGGACGGCTGGCTGGCCGGTCGCTCGGCTCGCCTTGCCATGTGTGCTGGTGCCGGTACCGGGCCGTGGATCATTTTGTGATGCCGGTACCGGGCCGTGGCACAAAAAAGGTTGGGGGCCACTGGTTTATGAGACACCCGGGGGGGGGGGGGAACAGGGTCACAGGGGACTGTGAATTATGTAGGCCAGAGTTGGCTTCATATAGGGCAGTTCCAGTATGTCGCCTCTAAGGAATCCTTTGAAGTTGGTTGAAGTTTGGCTTGAGAATCATGATTTAATTAGGGCAATTGTGGGAATCCTGACATTGAGTTTGACACCCCTGCCTCAGAGCCTCTCCTAAAGTGGCAGCCCCAGCCAAGAGGTCTCCAAAGTTAGCAACGTTAAGACTGGTGGACTTCCAACTCCCAGAATTCGCCAGCCAGATGGATTCTGGGAGTTGAACTCCATCAGTCTTAAAGTTGCCGAGGATGGAGATTCCTAGATTAGAGGAACAAGCAACCTCTTAGTCCCTTGAGGCTGCAGTGCCCCCTGGGCTACTCTGGCTTTTAAACCCTTCTGTCTGGGGGGAAGCAGCATGGAAACGGTGCAGGCAGGCTTCTTGAGGGGCTCGGTTCCCCCAGGGCCTCTCCCAGGAAGCCCTTCCCACGATGCAGCAGCCTGGAGGATTCTGAGGGATACAAAGGTTGAGCGGGCAGCCTGGTCCCGGAGCCAGGCTGAGCTGCTCTCACCACCCTTCCTTTCTCTGCCAGGAGGATCCACCGCTGCTTCCCAGCCACGGTTCCCAATTCTACCGGGAATTCCTGGGGGTTGTGCCAGGGAGCCTGGTGCCACCAGCGGAGGCAGGAGAGGCTGTCCGGGCTCTGTGCAAACAGGTGCCCATCCGCTGGGTTAAGAAGAAAGATGGTAAGTTGATGGGCGCAGCCGTGCCAAGTCCCCCAGTGGGGTCTCTGCTCCTTCTGAGTTGCAAGTGAAGCTGAACCGTAATTCCCCCGGTGCCAATCGGCCGTGCCAATGCTGGCGTTTGTTGGGAGCTGCTGGCAGCAGAGTCTCCCTTCCTGACTGAAGGCACATTGCAAAGAGCAGCGAGGGTGGGCATCTGGCCTCCCGTCATTGGCACAGGCGGTTGGGGCAGGGACATGCATGTTGGAGCACAGCTAAGTTGAGGTAAACCAGGCAGAAGAGAGCACACCTGGCCTAGTGGTTAAGGCACCAGGCTACGGTAGAAACTGGAGTTCAAGTCCTGCCCTGAGGCACAAAGCCAACAAACGCCAGCATTGGCACGGCTGATCTTGGGCCAGTCCCTCCCTCTCTCCTTCCCTCCTAGCCTTGGGAAGGAGGAAATGGCAAGGTACTTCTTGAAAACCTTGCCAAGAAAACCACAGGGACTTGAGCAGGCAGATGTCAGGAGTCGTCAATGACCCAAAAGCGCGCACACACGCACATACACACACACACACACACACACAAACCACCTTATACTTCGAAAATGTTGCAGGTGTCAGTGAGCAGAAGAAAGGGATCGAATCGAATTGAATCCAGGACCGCTGAAATTCTCTGCACTCTGCACATCCTCCTGAAACCCATGTAGTCAACATTACTGGGCTGAAGGGGATTCTTCCTCCCAGGGAGGATGAAATGTTGGCCACAGCAGCTTCAAATGTGAGAGCGTCAGGGCGCTATACTGGCAGAACCTGAGACCTAGAGCCCAGTCTCCAATCCCGGGCTGCGGCCTGGTCCTGGGCCGTAACCCGTTCAGAACTGGGCTGCGCAAGCGGCAGGTGAGCGCGCGTAGGCAGCTCCATTTGTGCCAGCGGTGGGTGCACACACTCGCCTACCCCCTCCGGGCCAGTCTACAAAGCCAGAAAGGTTTGGGACCCCTGCCCTCCAACCTTGGCCACTTGTGGACTTCAACTCCCAGAATCCCTCAACCAGTGAATGCTGGCTGAGGAATTCTGGGAGTTGAAGTCCACAAGTCTTAAAGTGGCCAAGGTTGGAGAGCTCTGATCTAGAGGGTCTTAAAATCAAAACACAGTGGGGGGTTTTTTCCCCTCCAGATCCCGAAGACGAGCAACCACCAACGCAGCCTGTCCCTGCCAACATTCTTAACATTTATAGCTTACCCAAAGGACTCTGTTGCCCCCTCCCACCAACAACCCCCCCCCCCAATCTTTCTACCCTCTTTTGTGCTCCTCACAGATCCTCCAAAGCAGCGGCTCATCTACCTGTGCATTGACATCTGCTTCCCAAACAACATCTGTGTCTCCATCTGTTTCTACTACCTTCCCGAATGAAGGTCCGAAGAGTCCCGGCTTTAGCTCGAACCGAATCAGAACCTGAGGTCACCCACGTCCCCTCGTGCTCGACCCGAATCCTCCAGCCTCCCAAGAGAGCCTCCCGCCTTCTCATCCAGGACTCTGGACCAGCCAGAAGGAAAAAACCAACTCCAATACGTGGTCATCTTCTGCTCGCCACTATATATATTTATATATATATATATACATTTATACACATACATTTACGAAGTTTGTCGCTTTCAACTTGTAACGTGTAAATAAGTGTTTCTGATCGAAGTAGATTTATGGTGAAGGTCAGATCCATACGAGCATTATGTTAAAGCCGCCTTCAAAACACAAAAACCATCATGTATGAGACTCTGATTTGGGATGTCAGCATGTCGGGTTAGAGCAGGGGTCCCCAAACTTGACAGCTTTAAGACTTGGGGACTTCAACTCCCAGAATTCCTCCTCCTCCAGTCGTGTGAGCTCAGGAATTCCGGGAGTTGAAGTCCCCGAGTCTTAAACTTGCCAAGTTTGAAGACTCTTGGATTAGAGAGAGAAGGCTGCCCTCGGCTGTCGAGGCTTCCCTGAAGGTTTGGTTCAACGTCTCCTTTTCTTTAAGCCAGATGACCCAGCAGGGTGGCCTGCAGAAGGGAGGGACGGAGTGAAACCTGCCCGTCCTGCAAGGGGTTCAGTGACAACCTTTCTCCCTTTGCCAGCCTCCCAAAGGAAGTGCCAGCTCCCCAAGGAAGCCTGGGGCCGGGTGGGAGGAGAGGGGCAGAAAAGGGGGCCTCGGGAAGGAGACCCAGCTCACCCCAGACCCAGGAGGCTCTTCCTACAGGCAGCCAAGACAAGGATACCCGTCACTGCCCAGGGAAAGGGCAGCCTCCCTCTTCTCTGCCAGCTCCACGCCAGCTTTAAGGGGGTGCTACAAACGAGGAGCGCCAGGGAAGCCAGCCACACCTGCCAACTAAGCCAAAGGGCAGAGAGGGCAGCCTCGGTCGAGCTAGTCTGGACTCCTCGGCAGAAAGAAGCAGTGGCTGATGGGGCCTAACAGGAGAGAGACCGGCTGGCGAAGAGGGGCCGTCCCAGCGCGCTCCTCAGCCCAAGACGCTGTCGTTGAAAGCCAGGCAGACGACCGCCTTCTGATGCCCGCTGTATTCTCTCTTGATCTCCCCCGTCTCCACACACCAGAGCCTGGCCAAGTTGTCTGACGAGGCTGCAGGGGGGGAGAACAGAGAGTTCAGGGGAGCAGCACCAAACCCCGGAAAGGAGGGACAGATAGCTAAAGGCTGGCTCTCCAAACTCGACAACTTTAAGGCTCGTGGACTTCGACTCCCAGAATTCGGCCAGCCGGTTCAACTACCGGTTTGGTGAATCAGATATAAATTTAACATCCGGTTCACGCGAACTGGCTGAATCCCACCCGTAACAAAGCCCGAGCGACCAGTTCATGGCTTGCCTCGACCACAGGAGCAAAATACGGGGCTGGCCAGTGAACTGGTCCTTCTTTCCTTTTGAAAAATATGGGGTAATATAGGCAGTCCTCGACTTACAACCATTGGTTTTGTGACCATTTGAAGTTGTCCGACAGCCCTGAAAAAGGTGACCTGTGACCATTTTCCACACTTACGACTGTTGCGGCATCCCCATGGTCACATGATCGAAATTCCCACACTTGGCAAACTGGCTCATAGTTATGACGGTCGCAGTGTCCCAGAATCACGTGATCTCCATTTGAGACCTTCAGACAAGCCAAGTCAACGGGGAAGGCAGATTCACTTAACAACCGTGTTACTAACCGGACAACTGCAGTGTTACTAATCAGACCACTTCACTCAACGGCTGTGGCGAGAAAAGTAATAAAACGGGACAAAAGTCACTGTTAAAACCGCTCTCTCACTAAGCAACAGATTTTGGGCTCAATTGTGGCCATAAGTCGAGGACTACCTATACTGCTCTTAGGGAGAACAGGTGTGTTCAAGAGGCTATTGAAGTGGCATCTCTTATTAGCTTAGGCCAAAGGAGAAAGGAAGAGGAGGATGTGTCGGCTCTTCCCTGCTCCAGGATGGCCTCTTTGAGAGCAGCTTCCTTGGCCAGGTGAGCCTGTGGGCTCCACTCCTCTCACCTGTGACAATGTACTGGGAATCCCCCGAGAAGGCACAGTCCCACATCCAGCCACGGGAAGTCTCTCCGGGGTTGTTGCTCTTGATGCTCAGCTCCGTCATCAGCGAGAAGTTGGAGGTCCTCCATATTTTGCACGTCTGGTCAGCAGAGCAAGTGGCCAAAAGCCTGAAGAAAGGCAGAGAAAGCCAACGAGCTGAAGGCAGGAGCCCCCCAGATCCGGCCCATTCCTCCAAACTGGAACAGGTTAGCCCCTTCTCTGGCCTTTATCTGAGGAACTGGAAAGTATCTTCCCACCTCTTTGGAAGAAAGACGGTTCAAGGTGGGGCTCGAGACTGGACAGACCAAGAATTGGCAAAGAAGATGGAAGGAGCTGCTAGATCAGGCCTGATCTAGCAGCCTCCCCCAAATTCAGGGCAGATCTTTGTCTCCTAATATGGGCAAGGCTTGGGGTTTTTCCTCAGATATCTCCTTTGGAAGGACCTACCTGTCTCCCCGGGTCCCCGACCTCCTCTATCCGCCAGCTGGCTCACCACTTGAGGCTGGACTGGGCAGGGCAGGAAAGAGGGGCTCCCTGCTCCCCAACCAGCTATGACTGATTTGGCTTTCAGAGCCGCTTTTACAGCATTGTAGCCTGAAGTGCAGCAGAACTTGGACAAGAGGATGCCAGGAGATGCCAGGCCCACTGCAAGAGGGAAATGCCACCCAGTCACGACCGGAGCTCAGCCCACATGTGGCAGGCCAACACTATTCTCCTTGCCCCAAACCAGTTTGGTCTGCCCAAGAGGGAAGATCCCTGTTTTTCTAGGGCCAAGAAAACCAAGCAACCTCACCAACTACTCACGTGGAGTCTGGGCTGAATTTGCACTGGAGCGCATAGCGGTTGTGTGCAGGGATCTTGGTCTTGGGGATGAGCTGGGTGACCTCGTCTCCAATGCCCCCCGTGAGGTTCCACACGTAACAGTTGCCCTGCAAGAGGAGAGGTGGCTGTGTTGTGGTTCACTGGCAGCGGAATCGGACAGTGGGGAAGAACGGGGACCAGTCCGGGAGTCTGGAGAGGACTCAGAAAAGGGTCTTGCGCCCGATGCAGGGTGAGGCCAGGACCACCTGGGAGTGGGGTCCTGATTCCAGAGCCTCCGGAGTCTGACAGCAGCGAGGCAGAGGAACAGGGGGAGCCTGTTCCGAGAGCACGTATGTGCAGAGCTGCTAGAAGGTGAGAGCAGCTGAAACAAAAGGGGCAACTCAGGAGTAAGGCTGGGAGGTGATTTCCCCTCTCCTAAGGTATAAAGGAAGTGCAAAGGTAGAGAAACCTTTGCAGGAAGCAAAGTCGTTCACTCTGTTTGGATTAAACCTTTAAGCTCTATGTGGACTTTGTACTTCAGTTGGTTTTTTTAATTCATTTGGCACTTTAGTTGTTGACAGCCATTCAAAGGAGAGAAAGGTGGGTGCTTATCTCAAGAGACTGGGACTTATTACAGGCTGGGAATAAACATAATTCCCAGCGTTGAAATAAAACAAGAGTTGTTTTAACTAAGCGTGTGCTTAATTAGTCTCAGGAAGCCTTGGTCATCACAGGGCTGAAAGCACCTGGCCCGTTGGCTCCGTGCCACATTGGAGACTAACTGAGGAACTCGGTGAGTCCAGGGCAGGCTGTCCTTACCGAACTGTTGACCGCAGCCATGTAGCTGGCATCCGGATCAATATGTACTGCGTTGACCGAGACTTCCGGCTCTGGGATCAGCTGTTCGTTGTGGTCTGTTTTTAAGTCCCAGATGTGGATGGCACCACTCTGGTCTCCGACAATGAGCTCAGCCTAGGAGGAGACAAAGCAGAGGAGAGTTTGGCCCTTCCTGCACCCTCTTCCCCCCATGCAGCACGAGAGCAGGGGGCCCTGCCTCAGATACCTGATTGGGATGCAAGCAGACGCAGTTGATGGGCGCGTTCACCTGGAAAATGCGCTGACACTGAAGATTGCGTGACCTAGGAAGAGACAAACAACGTGACAGGGGTGAGCCAAGGGATTGTTGGGGCTTCTTGCACTCCAGGGACCATCCAAAGAGCCCAACAGCGATGGCCATGATATTGTCGAAGACTACTCTAGCATAGCCATCCCTGCCTTCCTTAAACTGCTGCTGTTTCTTAAAAAATTCATTACTGGGCCTTCTTTTCCAGAACAGGTTGGGACTCAGGAAATGTCATGTCCCTGTCAGAGTCTGAATCCGAAGAGGAAGCCGGACAGCTGACAGGGAGCGGGAGTGTGGCTCCGTTGGCTGTGGAGGAAACTGGGGAAGGGCAAAGTCAGGCTGGGCAGAGCAGGAAAAAGGTAGAACAAGGGAGAGGGAATTCAGAGGAAGACCCAGGCCCACCCCCTCTTCATCCTACGACACGCAGGGAGGAACGGAGAAGGGAGAAACATGGGTTGCATGGCTTATGGGGGAGGAAAGGGCCCTGATTCCCTTCATTAGCCACACCTGGGATGAAAGTTTATAAGAACTGATGCTGACTGCGGCAGATGCTGACAGCAAACGTGACTTTCTCTTGTGTTGTCATTGCTTATCTGTGTTCCTGGCGTCTTCCCAACCATGTGAGTTTTGCCGTGCCTTCAAGTCTGAAATTCCTGCTCCTGCCCTGCCAAACCTCAGTTTGGCTTGTTTGGACTGAAAGTTACAGTTTGTGTTGACCATGTTTTGGACTTAATTTTCTGCAGCCAAAGGCTGTTCCTGGGAGAGTTTTTCTCCAGCCAGAAGGTAACCTGGACATCGAGAGGGCAAAGTTGGAGATAATAAAGGGACTATTATTGCTTATCTGACAGGGTTGCCTTTGTGCCACGCCCCAGGTCATCACAGGAAAGACCTTTTCAGCTGCAGATGCTGGATGACAAATGCCTTTGTCAGAAAAAGTACAGACATCTTTAAGGGGATACCAGAGGGTCTAGTTCAGAGGTGTCCGTCCTTGGTCAACCCTGCTTTTAGCTGCTTGTGCTTCAGTAGGCATCTGTCCCTTCCCGGGAAACCTTGAAGCATTCAGGCCCTCAAAATTCCCAAGGCGTATTTTTCAGTCCTACACAAGGAACAGGAGTTTACTCCTTCCTTCCTCATCCCTTCACTTGCTCCCCCTTTTCACATCACGTTGAGAAACTCCCGATTCAGAGCAGCATCTCTCCCCACCGGTTTCAAAGTTGCCCAGCCTCCCTTCAGACTCTTACTGACGGTGGGATGCACAGGCCACCCTGGCCAGAACACCCAACTCAAGCTGACACTCTGTCTGTGCTGGCACTCAGTGCCTCATGAGGCCCACAGTGCCCTTGGAGGGTTTCAACGGTCCTCTTTAAATGGTAAGAATGACCCAACTTTGACCAGGTAGCAAAATCTTACAAGATCTCTTCAACTGTTAAGATCTCACGGTTTGAGGCATTTGATTTTGTAAATCATCATTTGGTCAGTTTTACTCCTTAACCCATTTCCTGCCATGTGCAAAGGTGCCCATCATGTGGGCACAATGAGTGTCTGATTCCTCCTCAGTTGCCCCCTTTCTATGTCTGCCTATTCAGGGTCAATCTTGGGCTTCCCCTAAAACAGGGGTCTTCAAACTTTTTAAACAGGGGGCCAATTCACAGTCCCTCGGACTGTTGAGGGGGCCAGACCGGCTGGGTGGGCATGGCTAAGTGGTCCTGTGACTGGGTGGGCATGACCAATTTAGCAGTCCAGCAAACAATACACACAAATTAAACTTTAATTAATTTGTTATGCTCCTGGTGGTGGACAGCAGGTTAGTGAAGGGATGTAGCTGCCTTGGGTGGGTGGGGTGAGGGACTTGTGTGTGTGTGTGTGTGTGTGTGTGTGTGTGTGTTTCTCTCTCTCTACATCCCTCCCTCTCTGGAGGCTGGGGAAGCCAAAAACGGACCCATTTTTGGCCTCCTCAGCCTCCAGGAGGTGGGTAGGGACTGGCAGGTAGGTGGGGTGATATGGCCTCATGGTCTCACGTGGGCCAGATTAATGGCTTCGACAGGCCATATCTGGCCCATGGGGTTTGAGGACCCCTGCCCTAAAAGGTACAAGGTCAACAATAAAAGCCCCACCGGAGGTCCCAGATGCGAGCCATGCAGTCCTCGCCCCCGGTGTACATCCACCGTCCGTCTTCGTGGAAGCCAACCGAGGTAATGTTCTTGCTCACCCCATCGTAGTTGATCACCGGGTTGGGGTTATTGGAGTTCAAGTCATACATGCGGATGTGCTGGTAACCTGGACAAGAGATACCAACTAGTTTGTAGGGAGTCAAAGCAACAAAACAGATTTACACAATGGAGAAATAGCATCAGAGTCCTTCTGAACTCATATAGGGATTGAAACAACTGCTCTCACCAACCCAGAGCAGGGGTCCCCAACCCGCAACCATGTACTGGGCCCATTCAGAACTGGAAACCTTGGGGACCACTGGCTCAGAGCACAAGAGGAGTCGAACCACCTACCATAGTCAGAGGACTATGATAAAGGGACAGCATATTTAGTTTTGCATGTATTGACGGCTGCAATTGGAAAAATGTTGGAAAAATGAGAACACTCCATCAGATGGATGGATGAATTCAGAAAATACTAGGCTGTGCAGAGATGGATAGATTGACATTAAAAATAAAGGACAACGGAGACACAGAATATTACTTAACATGGAATAGATTTTACAAGTGGTTAGAAATAAGACGTAGAAATTAGATTACTGTTATGCATGAATTAAATATGAAGAGGGTTGATAATTATAAACATGATAGAATTATAAATACAAAGAGAAATTTAGTTAAAATTATTCTGTTGTACTATTATTATTATTGTTACATATATATATATATATATACACACACACACACAAACACACACACACACACACACACACACACACACACACACACGGTATTCAGCTTTGTTTGGGTATTTTCCCACGTCATTATAGTTGTGCTTTTAAAGTTGTAGCAACGTTTCGGCAGAATCTCATCTGCCATCATCAGGCTTCTGTATTGTGTTCGTCTTTAAAAGCACAACTATAATGATGTGGGAAAATACCCGAACAAAGCTGAATACCATACATGTAAGTACCCGTGAAAACTTAAGAGATATACATACATACATACATATATACACACACACAGTCTGTCTGTCTGTCTGTCTATCTATCTATCTATATTGTTTCTTTTCCTTTTGCTTTTTTGTAAATGATATGCCTTGACAGTACACTGTATTCAAAATGTTTATGCATAAAAATAAAACATATACTGGGGGGAAAAAAAGGAGTCGAGCCCCCTTCCCGGGCAGCGCCCTCCCCCCCCATCACAAGACACGCCGGCCGCTCCTCCCAGCCCCTTTTCCTTTCTTACCTGCCGCGGCCACCATGGTGCGGTCCGGCGTGATCTCCAGGGCGTTGACCTGCTGCGGGCCGGGGTTAAGGAAGCCTGGGGGGAGCCGGCCGAGACCCCCGACCCCGACCCGCCCCATCCCGCACCAGCGCCCCAAAGGATACCGAGTCCTGGTGCTGGACGGTCCGGGTGCAGATGCCGCTGTGCGCCTGCCAGAAGCGCACCGTGTGGTCGTAGCCGGCCGTGGCCAGGATGACCGGGTCGCTGCCCACCGTGCCCTGCGCGGGGTTCATGCTGGCGGCCCTGGGGGGGGAGGCAGAGGGCGGTGGGCGCTGGCAAGGGGAACGCCCCCCCTCCCGCTTAGGAGGAGCCCACCTGGCAGGGACGTTGTGGGCAGAGAGGACGCCCTCAGCTCCCCCCACCCCGAGGCGTTGCTCCCCACCCTGCAACCCCCCCCCGCAGGCAGAGAACCCCCCAGCTCCGCCCCCCCTCCCGTTTCCCTCTTCAGGTTGAACTTACCTGCAGCGCTTCGGTACCAACCTGGCGCATGCGCGAGCCGGGGTCGCCCAGGCGCGAGCATCCAACTCTCGGGTTGCGGCGCCCCTTACGCATGCGCGCGCGGCCCCCTTTTCGTGCCCAACTGGAGCGGCGACGGGCGTTTCTGGCCATAGACTCCTGACTTTGCCTCCTCCTCCTCCGAAGAGGGGCGAATTCCGGGTTCCTTTTCGGTTATTTTGGTTTCCGTCCGGTTTTTGTTGTTTGTGTTGCCGGGGGTGGGGCGAGAGGCCTCCACGGAGGGCGGGAGTTACAAGGGCTGCTTTGAAGGGCGAGTTTTGTAGCGCCGTAGGATTGACTCGAAGGCGCCTCAGCTCAGGGTGGGGAACCGTCCGAGGGGCGTTGTGAGGCAGTCCTCCAATGGAGCCGCAGCAAGGGACGCTTTTCTGACTCCGGGTCAGCACCTCGTGAGAACCCAGCCCGCATTCCTCGACGCCCCGGCTGAACACGACCCACTTTCTCGTCAGTTTTCACCAGGGAGTTTTCACTTGGCCAGCGGACACGGCGGCGCGCAGCCTCTTCTATCCTGTTCGTAGCTCTATCGCCTTACGTCCCCGCAAAAGAGCGCCCTCTGGCGAGGCGGCACCCGGTAAGATTCGAGGCTTTCTCGCGCGATTGGCTCTCGCCCTCGACTGGGCGGGGCCTCGAAGATTGTCTGATCCAATGTTTCTCGGAGGTAGGCGGGCTTCAACTACGTGCCTGTCTGATGAGGAGTTCTGGGAATTGAAGTCCACGCGTCTTTATGCTGCCAAAGTTGAGAAACACTGATCCATCCAACTTTCTTGGTGCACTGAATGGCCATCCATCCTCTGTTGAATCCCCTTTTGCGAAATTAGGCCTATCACTTCCTGTGGCAGCTCTGTGCCAGGTTTCTAAACCTGGAAATAAAGGAGAAACTTTCTGACAGAACAATCAACCCATGGAACAGAAGTTGCCTTCGGAAGTTGTGGGTGTGTCATCACTTGAGACTTTCAAGAAGAGATTGGACTGTCCTCTGTCAGAAATGGTGTAGGGTCTCCCGCTTGGGCAGGGGGTTGGACTAGATGACCTACAAGGTCCCTTCCAACTCCCATTATCTGTTATCTGTTAAACTTGACCATTAAGAATGAATGAATGAATGAGCTGGAAGGGACCTTGGAGGTCTTCTAGTCCAGCCCCCTGCTCAAGCAGGAGACCCTATACCATGTGAGTCAAGTGACTGTCCTTCTTAAAAGCCTCCAGTGATGAAGCACCCACAACTTCCAAAGTCAAACCCTTCCAACTGGTTAATTGTCCTCCCTGTTAGGAATTTTCTGGAAATTCCAGGTTGCTTCTCCTTGATTAGTTTCCATCCATTGTTTCTTGTCCTGCTCTCTGGTGCTTTGGAAAAGAATTTGATCCCCTCTTCTTTGGGGCAGCCCCTCAAATACTGGAAGACTGCGGTCATGTCACCCCTAATTCTTATACTTTCGGAAACTTTAAAACTTGTGAACTTCAACTCCCAGAATTCCCCAGCCAGCCTCTGGGGAATTCTGGGAATTGAAGTCCACCAGTTTTAAAGTTGCCAAGTTTGGAGACTCCTGCACTAGGGCATGTTTCCCGATGTCCAATCGAATTTGGCTTCCTTGTCAACTGGGCACTTCTTTCACGTTTTCTGAAGGCTTCTGACCTGGCTTCCACAGGTCACCTTCTGCTGGGAAACAGCTCATCTGGCTTCTCCCAGTTGTTCATCCTCCAGGCCAAACACATCCAAAGCCTCTTAATTTTTCTCAGTCCCTTTCCTTCCAGGCTGCACATTGCCCTCCTAGGTCTCCCCTGGACGTCTGTAGTTTGTCACTGTCCTTCCTGAATGGCAGGTCTCAGAGGTGGGTAGTGGTTTAAGGGCTGCCATCACATTTGCCTTGAGTTGGACTTCAATGTGTACTTTGCACCTTGATCATCCCAGCCATACAGTCTGGAACCTGGGGATATGACCAAGATGATCTCTTATCCCTGTGATGGTGAACTTATGGCACACGTCCCTCTCTGGGGGCACGCATGCCATCACCAGCTGCTCTTCTGGTTTCCAGCACACACATGTACACCGGCCAACTGGTCTTCATGGGCACCAAAGCACCGGAAAACAGCCTGAAAAATGGCCAAAAAAGTGAGAGCATTTTGGGGACCATTTTCCAGACTGTTTTCAGGCTGTTTTTGTCCTGAAAACAGCACCAAAAACAAAAAATGGCAAAAAAACAGCAAAAAAAAAAAAAACCAGGCATGCACGCAACAACCAGCTTGTCTTCAGGTTTCCAGCACTCCAGTGCGCACATATGCACTCGTATCCATGCACGTTCTGGTTTGGGCACTCAGTGCCTTAAAGGTTAGCTATCATCCCCTTAAGCGTAACTCATTGACCCTTGTATTAAATTTGTTTGGTGGCAATTAAACATCTTGATCGGTAAAGTTTCTCAGTCCTTTGAAAGTAATCAGAGAATGTCCCCTTCTTGTAATCAACTCTTGCAGCAGTTTGTCAGTAACCTTCAGGGTATCGAAGGGGTTGCAAAACACCTTGAGGTCATCTAGATAGAACAATCCTCTCTTGTAATGTACTGCCACAATTTGGCCATCCAGCCTCCATTTGAGCACCTCCTGAGAACTTGTTCTATGTTCTAAGTCTGACCACTGCAGAATAGCAAAGAGCAACACTATACTTCTTTTGGTGTGGTCAAGGATCCCATGTTAAACGTTTATTTGTGGCTGAATCACTCTTTTGGCTCCTAGGCAACTTGGGAGTCAGAACGATATCCAGAATCCTTTCCACATATGGTCTGTCCTGTGCACTTGTGAGAAAAAAGACTCACCAGTCAGAAACTCGACAGAGTCATGAAGTGAAGCAGCAAACAATTTATTATAAAATACGTTCTCGCAAGAGTAAGCGGCTAGCAAGTAGGCACACCACACCCAAGAATAGATTTCAACAGCTTTTTATCCCCTCAACCCAAAGCACAGGTTCCTTCCCTGCTGCCCGCTTTGACAAAGGCTACAAGGTCACAATCTTCTCGGGATGCCCGTTTCCCCTCTCCATGAACCTCCCCGTGTTTAACCTGCCTCCCCATTTTTTGCCCAGTTCCCCTTTTTCTAGATGACTTTTTTATCCCCTTTTAGATTTATTTCTTAATCTATATTTGACCCCCTCACATCCTGGTCATAAATTGTTTCAGCTCCTACCCTCAAAACGACGCTATAAGGCACTGCACATCAGAACAACTAGACACAAGGACAGTTTTCCCCTGAATGTGCTGAACAACTAATTCCCACAACACTGTCAAATTACTTAGTAAGACGGTATTACTATTACTCCTCTTGTCCTTCCTATTACCTGTCTCTTCCACTTATGACTATAACCGTGTTGCTTGTATCTTCACGATTTATATTGTTTTATTTGTTTTCCTACTATGATTTGATTGTGTATTAATAACATGTATGATTTGATTGCTTATAGTAACCCATGACTATCACTAAGTGTTGTATCTGATGATTCTTGATGAATGTATTTTATTTTTTCTTATGTATACTGAGAGCATATGCACCAAAGACAAATTCCTTGTGTGTCCAATCACACTTGGCCAATAAAGAATTC
Source organism: Pseudonaja textilis (assembly GCF_900518735.1). The sequence continues at coordinate 2,754,501 of NW_020769332.1, read as the reverse complement.
CTATTCTATTCTATTCTGTTCTATCCGAGCAGCATAGGCATAATAAATTGAGGCAAGCAGTTAATTTATCTACTATATGCTAGCAGCCAGATTGTTGTGGTTAAAACTGTCAGCTAATCCGTTTACACAAGTTGACTCGCCTATCAGAATAGCAGAGACCCTTCCTGTTTTCCAGTCTAGATCTTTTTGCCCTTAATGTCCCAATGTTCCACCGAACTTTTAAACACACATCTCTCAAAAGTTGCTTTATTTGCAAAAATAACACTGTTTCCATTGGTTTCTGACACAGTCACTTCATGCCTTTGATTTTTAAATGTATTTATTAAATTTATATCCTGCCCATCTCGCTGCCATGCGCTGGGTAATATTTTTCCTACACAAATAGAGAGCTGCAGATTCGTCCTTGTCGAACTCCATCTTGAAGCTACTATTCATTATTCCAACTTCCTCGGTTGTCTGGAAACTTGTTATGGACCTCCAAGGTGTTTGTCCTCCTTCCAATTTCCTAGACTGGAGCCATTCAGTGCTTTCATCCAGCTCCACACAGAGCCAGTGACCTATAACCAGCTCTGAACAGCAAGGAGGGAGAGCATCAAAATGACCCTGTTTGCATGCACACATAACGCTGCAGCCTCTATTCCAGGGGTCTCCAAACAATGCTGACTGGAGAATTCTGGGAGTTGAAGTCCGCAAGTCTTAAAGTTGCCAAGTTTGGGGACCTCTGCTTTATTCCGACCACAGAGAAAGTGAAGTCATGTGTCCTGAAACAAACAAAAAACAGATCCGGTGCCCTGTGCACCCTAAATGTTGTCATGTAGGGCCGGTATAGCTAGATTTAGCTAGAGAAACCCCATGTGTCTGAAAAACCTTCATTCTTGGGCCTCAAATCCTTGCCCTAAAATCCCTTGAAGACTTCCATAGCATTATTGGTGATAGCCTTGGCATCAGGCCAGCAGTTGTTTCTCTGTTAACTTCCTGTTCCTGTTGCAGATTAAATTATCTGGAAAGTTTGGGTACTTAATTACCAGCCTTATCTGTTAAAGTCAGAAAGGTGAAGGCTTTAATGTTTTAATCATAGAGTCATAGGAATTCTAGTCCTGCTTAAGGCAGGGACCCTTATTCCATCCTGCACAAAAGCTTCTCCAGTCCAGTGATGGTGTAACCCACAACTCTGGGAGGCAAGTTGTTCCACTGATTCATCATTCTTACTCTTGGGAAATTCCTCCTTATTTCCAAAGTGGACCTCCCTCTGACAAGATTCCACCCATTGCTTCTTGTCCTGTCCTGAGGTACTGTGGAGAGTAAATAGACCCCTCTCCCCTGTGATAGCCCTTCAAGTATTGGAAGACGGCTATCCTGTATAAAGTGGTGCCATCACTTTTTGTGATCTTTGAGGCTATCCCCTCTGTTGATGCAGCCCAGAACTGCATTTGCTGTTTTGGCAGCTGCAGCCGTATTCCAAGTGCGGTCTCACTAGTTACAGATACAGATTAACAGAGTTGGAAGGGACCTTGTAGATCATCTAGTCCAACCCCCCCACCCACCCAGCAGACCCTACACCATTCCTTGACAGATGGCAGTCCAGTCTCTTCTTGAAAGCCTCCAGTGATAAAGCTCCCACAACTTCCGAAGGCAACTTCTGTTCCAACGGTTGATGGTTCTCAGTGTCAAGAAATTCCTCCTTATTTCTAGATTGAATCTCTCCTTGTTCAGTTTCCATCCATTATTCCTTGTCTGGCCTTCAGGTGCTTTGGAAAATAGCTTGACCTCTTCCTCTCTGGGGCAGCCCCTCAAATATTGGTCCTTCTCTTCCCTAGACTAGCCAGGCCCAGTTCCTATAACCATTCATCGTATGTTTTAGCCTCCAGTCCCCTCATCATCTTGGTTGCCTTTCTCTGCATTTTTTTTTGAGTCTCAACATCTTTTTTATAGTGTGGTGACCAAAACTGGATGCAGTACTCTAGGTGTGGTGTTACTAAGGCTTTATAAAGTGGTATTGGTACCTCCCTTGGTCTTAATTGTATCCCTCTTTTAGTTGAGAGAATGAAACTTGTAGGAACTTCGGGCAGGGTTTACATCCCAGGGTACGGGAGAGCCGACAGATGTGATCTTGGGACCAGTGAATGAAATCTTTGAGGGCTCCTGGAGCATGGGGGAACTGCCAAAGGACTGGAAAAGAGCTAATGGGGATCCAATGTTCAAAAAGAGAGCAAAAAAGAGGTATCAGGGAAACTACAGACCAATCACCCTGACATCAATACCTGGGACGATCCTGGAAAGGATAATCAAGCAACAGATTTGTGAGTATCCACAAATGAACAAGGTAATTACTGGCTTTGTTAAAAATAGGTTGCGCCTGACAAACCTTACTGCCTTTTTTGATAAAGTGACTAAATTTATGGGATCAGAGAAATGCTGCAGTATACTTGGAATTCAGTAAGGCATTTGACAAAGTAGATCACACCCTATTTCTTGATAAGATGAAACAATATGGGATAGGTAATGTTATATCAATCACAATCAATTGGAGAGCCATGACTGTCAACGTAAGCCAGTTGCCAGGTAGCTGAAATGTGACTTGTAACCACAGGGATAGGTGCAGCTGTTGGAACTTCAAAACTAGGTCATAAGTAGCCTCTCTCTCTCTCTCTCTCTCTCTCTGTGTGTGTGTGTGTGTGTGTGTGTGTGTGACTGGTCATTGAGTGAGAACTACCTGTAGTAAAGTTCTGGTCTGGCAAGATTCTGTCTCTTAGTGCGACCAAAGAAAAAACTGAACTGATTGTTCTATGTCATTCTTGGGCTGCGTCTCCAAGCAATCCCTGAGAGATCATAGAACACAGCATAACAGAGTTCGGAGGGACCTTGGAGGTCTGCTAGTCCAACCCCCTGCTTGGGCAGGAGACCCTATACCATTTCAGACAAATTATTGTCCAGTCTCTTTTCGAAAGCCTCTGATGACCCGTAGTCTCTGAAAATAATCCAAAACCCAAAACATATATTAAAGTCCAGTAAGGCTTTCAACAACTTCGCTGTTTGATTAGGCACAGTTTAAAGTCACAAAAGTAAATAATGAGGCAAAAAATGAAAACCAAACAAACCGCATTGACGAGAGTTCCGAAGCAAGCCAAGATAACTTACCATAAACTCCAGGAAAATAATTGAGGAGAATCCATGGGAAGAACACCAGCAAAGATAAACCTCTTTCAAGGAACCCTAAATTGACTCCTGCAAATTCGAACTGCGCAGTTGTGCAAACTTATACACATAACTACCACCTGCAAGCCACGAGGAGGATCATAGTAATCATCTCCTGAGTAGACCTTGCTTTTCCCTGACCCTCTCCTCCCTGCGTGACCTAGGATGGAGAGGGGATGGGCCTGGGTCCTCCTCTGACTGCTCAGCCGGCCTCTGCCCTTCCCCAGCCTCCTCCACCACCTCTGGAGCCACACTCCCGCTCCCTGTTGGCTGTTCCTCCTCTTCCTCAGAGTCGGACTCCACCAGGGGCACGGCAGCCTCCAGTGATAGAACACCCACAACTTATGAAGGCAAGCCGTTCCGTTGATTGATTGCTCTCATTGTTAGGAAATTTCCCCTTAATTCTAGGTTGCTTCTCTCCTTGGTTAGTTTCCATCTGTTTTTTCTTGTTTTGACTTCTGGTGCTTTGGAATACAGCCTTTATAGAAGCCTCTCAAATATATTGGAATATGGCTATCATGTCACCCCTTGTCCTTTTCACTAGATCAGATACACCCATTTCCTGTAAACATTCTTCATTATGGTTAGCCTCCAGCCCTCTCATCATCCTTGTTGCTCTTCTCTGCAATCGGAACGCTGCGCCACCTTGTCTCCTGTTTCCAAATCTAGAAGGAGATCAACGTCGGTGGCACCAAAAGAAGCAGAGAAGTTTAGGACAATGAGCAGAGTCATGCTTTCCTTGGTAATTCCCAGAGATCATTCATCGGGCCAGTTAAGGAAATCCCAACCTGTAGGCTGCCTTGACATCTATCTGTAAATTAGCCTTCTTCCAGGCCTGCCCACAAACCGAAAGTAATTGAAATAATTGAAAATCCAACTCTGCTAAAATGTATTTATATTTTATATTTCTTAACCGCTCATCTCTATCAAAAGCTTGACTCCAGCATCAGCTGAACGTAGTATTTCTGAAATCCTATATACATACCAAACCGAGAAAGATGCAAGACAACGGCAGGTTTATGATAGATGCATTAATAATGAAAAGGCAGAGGTAGTATTTTTTTTAGCTCTGACAGTTCGGAGTGGACCTCCTTTTAGAGGTCATAGACAAAATGCATTTAGAAAAACCTGGCTGGAGAGAGTATGTATATAGATAGGCATACACTCTCAAATACTTATTTATACTCTTCAGCCAGGGTTTTCCTGAAGTGATCAGCTTACCAAGATACATCTGGATAGTGATAAGAACAAATTTTTCCCAATATTGGAAAGGTAAATCCTTGTCCACAATACTAGACTGAGAGAGCAAAATCAGAAAAAAAAAAATGCAGCAGCGGCAAACCTAACTGCATGGTAACAGAAGTTTAACCAGGTTAAGCTGGAGTGACCTTTGCATTGGCAAGTTTAAACATTTGGAACGGAGCTTCTAAGCAAAAGACACAGGAGACACAACAAGGAAAAGAGGCAATGATTTAATGTAAGGGTCCCCAACCTTGGCAACTTTAAGGCTTGTGGACTCCAACTCCCAGAATTCCCAAGGCCAGGAAAGCTTTTAATGCAGGGGTGTCCAACCTTGGCAACTTTAAGACTTGTGGACTTCAACTCCCAGAATTCCTCAACTGGCTGAGGAATTCTGGGAGTTGAAGTCCACAAGTCTTAAAGTTGCCAAGGTTGGACACCCCTGTTTTAATGGATACGTGCAATAACCTTCCTGTTCGTAGAAAAAATGCAAATAACCCGAGTATTGATTGGGAACCTAGAAGGGAAGGAGAAAACATTCAAAGCATTTCCTTGCATTGCGTTTGAGTTCGATTTCCGACGATGTTTTTAAAGCGCTTTTAGGCATCTCTATATATTTTTATAATGCCGCATGCATGTAATAAAATAGCCCCGCACCCTTGCAGGAACCGAACCGGCCAAATCGGGAGAGGGTCCGGTGGCCGCGGGTGGGGTGCAGCAGCCCCCCCGGAAGGGGGTCCGGGCGGGGGCGGGGGAGGCCTGCACCTGCGAGTCGACCCACCCCGCGTGGAGTTCCCTGGACTGGGGCAGCCTTGGGGGCGGCCCGCCCCGCCCGATCCTGCGCCTCCGCTGGCTGGACTGGCTGGGGCTCAGCTGGAGGGGGGAGCTTGGGGTCCGCGGGAGCGGCGGGACTTCGGCCCAACGTGGAGGAAGGCAGGAGGGAGCCGATCCCGGGGGCCGCGGAGGTCGATCTCAGCCTGGAAGAGGCTCGGGGGCTGCGCACGGGAGCTAGGCTGCCGCTGGGCGGGGAGGCTCCACCGAGCTAGCCCGCACCAATTCTTCTTCTTCTTCCTCCTCCTCCTCCTCCTCCGGGCCAGTCCAGCCGGGGGCGCGGAGTGTGCCGGGCTAGCGGCTCTTCCTGCCGCCTTCCAGGGCGGGGCGGGGGCTGCTTCTGCCTGGCTGCTCCGCCCTCCAGCCGGCAACGCCGACCGAGCCCGGAGCGGAGCCGCCGCCGTCGCCGCTGCTGCTGCATCTGTCAGCTGCACCTGCCCCGGCTCAGGTAGGGCTGCAGCGGCGGTGCAGGATTCGCGGGGGCGCCGCTTGTCGGGACGGGCCCTCCCGAGCGGGGCAGGAGGGCAGACTGACCAGCGGGGGCCCCCAGGGCCGGGGGGGGGGCGAAAGCAGCAGGAGGGGAGGGGGAGAAGCGCCGGGTGGCGGGGGCGGGGGGGGGGGGGAGAGACTGGCAGCTGCGCCGAGATTCCGGTCTTCCAACGGCCCTGAGCGCGGGGGCGATTCATTGAGGAATCCCCGGAGGCGAACCGGCGCCTCCCGTAAGGTGGAGGCTGCTGGGTTGCGAGGCCGGGCCGCCGCCTCCTCCTCCTCCTCTCCCGCCGCCGCGGGGCCTTTTTCTGGACCTGCCCTTCTGCGTGGCGTTAGGCGCCCCCGGGCTCCCTGCTGGCGATGCTGCCGCGCTGGCCGGCCAGGCTGTTCCCCCGCGGGGCGCCCCGGTTGCAGGTCCACCCCGGCCGGCTGCAGGGGAGCAGCCCGGGAAGTGGGCGCCGGAAAGGGGGATCCTTTCGGGCGACGCCCGTGGCTCCGCATCTCGTGGCCGTCGGAGGGTCCCCTGGGCGGCCCCCTCCCCAAACGCAGCCCCCTCCCTCCCCACCCCCGCGGCCCCCTGGGCCGTCCACCTGGGCAACCTGGCTGGGCGGGGGGGGGGGGGGCGGCTGAGCTTGCTCCCTTGGCCTGCCCGGGTCGGAGTCGGCTTCGTGGGGTGGGGCCGAAAGAGCCGCCCCTGCGGATCCACCTGGGGCTTCGCCGGCCGGAGGGATTTGGTTTTGCTGAGCCATTCAACCGTCTTTAGAGGACGCCCAGGAGCCGCGGCTCTTCCCCTCCCTCCTTAGCCGGATGCTCAGCATCCTCATCGCCCACCTCCGCTCGGCCGGTCCATTCACCCGAGAGCCGGGGACTTAGCCAGGTGAAGCGGCAGCAGCAGCTCCCAAGCCGGGCTGGGGTAGCTGGGCGGGACCGCGGTCCAGAGGCTCGCGGTCCAATCAAGCGGGAGTGCGCAGTCTTGGAGCCGTTTTTCTGCGGCTTCCGGCGGGGACGCCTGGTTCCCTTCCCCATCTCTGCCCCTTTTCCTCTCGGCCGAGCACAAACGCTGCTGCCCCGGTTGGGGAAGACTGTTCTCCGCTGCGGGCTGAACGTTGCGCCACAATGTGGGCCAAAGATTTGTGTGCACAACGTTCATGATGCACCGAGAGGGTGGAACCGGCTTTTGGGGCTGCAATTCTGGGCCTGGAGGAGAGTCACTGGGCAGCTGTGGTGGCGCTGATGGCAGGGCCATCTTAGCAGCATTATGGGCCCCGGGCAAAGCAGTTTCCTGGGGCTCCCACGACAGCTACTCACAGGAATAAAAATGCAAGTGGTCGATAAAATTAAACATAGATTTGCATGTTCCTATTAATACAAAAAGGCAGTAAAATGTAATAAAAACGTTGCTGTATTTATATGATACAAGGTGCATTGAAGGGTTAACATACACAGGTTAGTTAGTATGGGGCCCCTATGCCTGTGAGGCCCACAGGCAAGTGCCCATCAGGCCCCGGTGTTAAGACAGCCCTGCCAATGGGGGTGATTTCTGCTGGGTTTGGGGCTGATATAACAGACGTTTTGCCTCATGGTACGTACGGAGTATAACAGGTGTACCTCCATCAGTGGAGGTTTCCAAAAATAGACCGGACAACCTTTTTTTATTGGGATGGTATCAGGTCTCCTGCCATGAGCAGGGGGTTGGACTAGAAGATCTCTGAGATCCCTTCCAGCTCTGTGACTCAACACTAAACGTGCTAAACTCGCTCAACAAGACCTGTTTAAGTCACATGGCTACCCAAATAAATAAATAAATAACAACAGCACTTCTGTACCGTTTTACAGTGCTTTTACAGCCCTCCCTAAGCGGTTTACAGGGGCAGCCTTTTGCCCTCCCCCCGCCCATTTCCTCATTTTTACCCACCTCGGAAGGACGGAAGGCAGAGTCAGCCTTGAGCCTGGTGGGATTCGAACTGCTAGCTGTGGCCAGAGTCAGCCTGCAATATTCACTCTAATCACTGCACCAAGATAGCATCCTTCCTTCCTCTTACCTTCCTTCCTGGCTTCCCCTCCCTCCCTCCCTCTTAGCAATAGCACTTAGATTTATGTACCACTTTACCTGCTTTCCAGGCCTCTCTAAGCAGTTTACAGAGTCAGCCTCTTGCCCCCCCCCCGCCCCCCCCTCACAACCCAGGTCCTCATTTTTACCCTCCTTGGAAGGACGGAAGGCAGAGTCAACCTTGAGCTGGTCAGGATCGAATTGCTGGCAGAGTTAGCCTGCAATACTGCATTCTAACCACTGGGAAGGAAGAAAAATAGCAATAGCCCTTACACTTATATACCACTTTGTGGTGCTTTCCAGCCCTCTCTAAGGGGTTTACAGAGTCAGCTTCTTGACCCCAACAATCTGGGTCCTCATTGTACCCACCTCGGAAGGACGGAAGGCAGAGTCAGCCTGGAGCCTGGTGAGATTCGAACTGCCAAATTGCAGGCAAATCACGTCATGCCTGGTTCACACATCAGGCTAAGAGAGTCAAGTAGCAGGTTGTTTGAGCCTAACTCTGGCCAGCCCCACTTTCACCTCCTCTGGGTGTGTGGCAGAGATGGAGCCTTTTTTGCTTCACAGACTGACTACTTGCTTGTAGGTAGTGCTTAAACCGATGGCCACAATTGGGGGGTCAAAATTTCTGTTGCTAACTCAGACAGTTGTTAAGTGATTTTTACAACCTTTTTGTGGTGGCTGTTGTGGCTGACAGTTGTTAAGTGTATCATGTGGTCCTGGAGTGAACCCGGTTTCCCCCATTAGACTTTGCTTGTTGGAAACTGGGTGTGCACCTGGCCAGTGGCACTCATGTCATCTCAGGAGGCTGCAGCCACCCAAAATATATGCCAGTTGCCCAGTGCCCGAATTTTGATCATCAGTGACCATGGGGAGGGTGCAATCTTTATAGCTGTGAGGACCGGTCATAAAAGTCATTTTATTCAGTGCTGTTGTAACTTTGAACGGTCACTAAACGAATGGTTGCTAGCAGGGGTGGGCTTCAAACATTTTAGCAACGGGTTCTCTGCCCGGTTGCTGGGTGGGCATGGCCATGGTGGGCGTGGCCTAGCCGGCCTCCTGCACCACGATGGGGAGGGGGTGTTTTTGCCCTTTGAGGGCTCCGGAGGCTTTCCTCGAACCTCCAGGGGGGCGAAAATGGCCTCCCCAGGCTCCGGAGGCTCTCTGGAAGCCAGAAACGGGCCCATTTTCGGCCTTCCCGATCCTCTGGGAGGCCTGTTTTTCACCCTCCCGGAGCCTCCATGCACGCCCTGCGCTTACCTGCATCCAAAATGGGCCGTGTGGGGACCCCTGGGAGGGGAGGGGACGGGTGGGTGGGCCGAGCCAGGAATGGGATTTGGGGGTTCTCCAAACTGCACAGAATATTAACTAGGGGCTCTCCCGAACCCCTGCGAACCCCCAGCAGCCCACCCCTGGTTTCAAGTCAAGGACTACCTGTTACAGTGGGCCAAGCCATCACGTGGCTTGTTTGTCCTCGGTTTAGCGCTCACCCTGCCACTGTGATGTGCTGGTTTTATTGTATATGTCGGTCAGGCATCATCCGTTGGCTTGGCATGATGTGCATGTTCACCTGTGGGTACACCTATACCCCACCTGAGCTCCTCGGCGATTCTCCTGGTGTTGAGGACCTTCGTGTGCTCAGCTTCCCAGAGGACTCCTCACTGCAAGGGGCCAAATCAGGGGCAGAAAGTTCAGAGGGGCAGAAATGCTCCACGGACCTTGCATTGCACTGGTGAAGGGCCCCTGAATGGGGTCTTTCCGGGCTGGTTCACTCAGCTTGAAGGAGGGGTCTGGGGGCCTGGAGGCAGGAACTGAAAGGGTGCAGGAACTTGGTGCTGCTCGGCACTGGAGGGGAGCCCTGCCCAGCTCCCTCAGGCACTTCAGAGCCTCCCTTTAACCAGAGGGTTGACATCTTCCAGGACTTGATGGGCTGTCCCACGGAAGAGGTGGTCGATTTATTACTCTCCACAGCAGGGGTCCCAAAACTTGGCAACTTTAAGACTTGTTGTAATGACCCAAAGGGGCGTGGCACAAAGGCAACACAGATAAATAAGCAAGAAGAGTCCCTTTATTACCCCCAACTTTGCTCCCATTGTCCAGGTTACCTTCGGCTGCAGAAAAACTCTCCCATGAAAATCCTTTAACTGTAGAAAATTCAATCCAAAACAAGGTACATACAAACTATAACTAAAAATCCAAACAAACCAAGCTGCAGTAATTAACTTGACAGGGCAGGAGAAGGAATTTCATACTTGAAAGCACGGCAAAACTCACACAGTTGGGAAGACGCCAGGAACACGATAAGCCACAACAATACCAGATAAATTCACGATTTGCTCCCAGCAGTTTGCTGCGTGCAGCTTCCCTTTTTAAGCACTGTGTTCCCAGCTGCAGCAAATGAAGGGAATCAGGGCCCTTTCCTCCCCCGTAAACCATGCAACTCACGTTGCTCCCTTCTCCGTTCCTCCCTGCGTGCCCTAGCATGAAGAGCGGGTGGGCCTGGGTCTTCCTCTGAATTCCCTCTCCCTTGCTCTCCCTCTCCTCTGCTCTGCCCAGCTGGACTTTGCCCTTCCCAGTTTCCTCCACAGCCAACATCGCCACACTCCCACTCCCTGTCAGCTGTTTTGGCTTCCCCCTCCGAATCAGATTCCGACGGGGACATGACACTTGTGGACTTCAAATCCAAATATTCTGTGGATTTTCTTCTGTGAGACTTTACTCCACAGGTCTCCAAACTTGGCAACTTTAAGCGTTGTGGACTTGACCTCTGCTGGCTGAAAAATTCTGGGAGTTGAAGTCCACAAGTTTTAAAGTCGCCAAGTTTGGAGACCTCTGCTCCACGGCATCTCAGAGATGCTCTGCATCAAGGGGCAAGGAGTGGAAGCTCCTTAGAGGGAGATAAGGAAATAAGGAGGACTTTCCAGGCAGTAAGAAATAGTTTTGTGGGGTGCTCCATCACTGGAGGTATCCAAGGACAGGTTGGGAAAGCCAGGATGCTGTAAGGACTTCTGCTTTGAGCAGGGAGTTGGACTAGAAGACCTCCAAGGTTCCCCCTCCCAGTCTTGTGATTGGTTGAGTCGATCTACCTGCTGCCCAGATTCCCAACTGTCCTTGGACAGATTCCCCCTGCAGAGAGCTGATGGAGAAAGGTGGGGTAGTAGCTGCCCCTCCTTTCCAAGATGTTTTGAGACACTTATATAACCCAGAGCTGAAGATCTTTGGGGTGCCTTCAGGACTCTGCCAAAGCAGCGAAGAGGGAACATGATTAAGTCGACAGGGTACAAATGCCCTTAACCAGTTGAACTCCAGTTCCAGTAAAAAGCAAGCCCTTTACTGGGCCACATCCCATTCCAAGGTTGAAATTGCAAGGGAAAGACGACTAGTTCCTTGAAACTGTGGAGAGGGTTTCCTGACGGAGACAGCTTTCAACAGGCGCAGTGACAGGCTAACTCATGTTTGCCGGCAGTCTTCAAACATAGCTACCTGTCCGAAATGCACCAAGAAGAGGGTGGGCTCAACGACCTTTGGGGTCCCTTCTAAATAGGTGATTCTGTGCAAATTGCTCCCCGCTGTTCTCCTGGTGCTGCTTCAAAAGGTTCCTCTTTGCTTTAAGCCGTCCTCATCTGCCTTGATTGTGATTTCTTCCTTTCTGCATAGCTTGTAGCACAGCAGGAAATGCCTCTTTTCTTCCTATTTCAGGTTTTCGGGCAAGGTGATCAGGTTTTCATAGCAAAACCTGATGACCTTGCCTGGCTAGTGATATGCATGCAAAAGACTAACTTCTTTCTTGGGCCCATTATACAGTATTTTCATGTCAGCAAGGATGGCCTTGTCCCAAAGCACCTGTAAAGTTTAACTTTTCTCTGGTCCACGAGAACCAAACAGCAACATGAGCACCGTTTGATCAAAGAAATGACAAACCCTTGGCTGACCACAGAAATAAAATGCCCTTAGATTGGGCATCCTCTGTATCCTCCTCAAAGTGTAGGGTAGCTTGGCAGCTCAGCCCCCGACTTCTACAGCAGTAGTTCAACTTTTCCATCCTTCTTGGATTGCTACTGGAGAGCCTATGTGTGCAAATAAGGAGGCTTGGGGTACTGCTTCTTATATTCAGCTGGTTGGCAGCAAAGGAAAGCAAAAAAATGATGCCCAGCAGAATCTGGGAATTGACGGAAACTCTGCTAGCCTGGTATTGTTTCTGCAAACGTGTTTCTCAGCCTTGGCAGTTTCAAGATGGGTGAATTTCAACTCCCAGCCAGTATGGTTAAGAGCCGTGATAGCGTGGTGGTTAGAACGCAGCATTGCAGGCCGACTCTGCCCACAGCCCAGAGTTTGATCCTGACCTGCTCAGGGTTGAGCCTTCTTTCCATCCTTCCGAGGTCAGTAAAATGAGGAGCCAGATTGTTGGGGATAATGTGGGACATTGTAAACCAGGGGTGTCAAACTTGATTTCACTGAGGGCCGCATCAGGCTGGTGTTTGAACTCAGGGGTCTGGGGTGGGCGTAGCCAGCTCGATATCACTCGTGTTGGGGGCACCAGTGGTGGCTTGAGGATTCTGCCAGCGAAAACGAGCTCCTAAGCTCTGTTTTCGGCTGCAATGGCCTCTTGTAACCCTAAGCAATCAAAAATGGTGCCCCAAGGGGTGCGGTGCAGCCCTTGCGAGCTCAATTTTCGCTGGCAGAGACACCGTGGGCCAGTCCTTCGCTGTTTCCAGGATGGCCCCGTGAACCAGATCTAAACACCCTAGGGGCCGTATCCAACCCATGGGCCTTGAGTTTGACACCCTTGTTGTAAACTGTTCAGAGTGCTGTAAAGTTTTATGGAGTGGTAGATAAGTCTTAAGTACTCTTGCTATCTTCAAGTTACTAAAGCTGAGAAATACCGTATTAAACAGTCAACAGCAAATCAACAGTTCTATACAACCTAAAACTACTCAACCCGTTAAAATCACTCTCTGATTCCTCCCAAGATTTCGTTCCAGCCCAAATCCAAATGTTCTGAGATTTTCTTCTGGGAGACCTTAGTCCAGAGGTCTCCAAACTTGGCAACTTTAAGACTTGAGGAGTTCAGCTCTCAGAATCCTTCAGCCAGCTGGAGCATTCTGGGAGTTGAACTCCACAAGTCTTCAAGGGGGCCAAGTTTGGGGACCCCCTGCCTTAGTCTATCTGAAATTATTTAGCAGAAGTTCCAGAATGTAGTTTTTATTTGGGGGTTTGAAAGCAAACCTGTGTTTTGTTTCATGCACATGGCTGGTTCCTGTATCACTGAGGCCTCCTGAACCTGGCACCTCCGGGTTTTTGGAGTGTTAACTGGGTTTAAATTGGCTTTAGCCTCACTTTGCACACATGAAGTCATTTCGATTTCAGGACTGGAGGAAAGGGATTTTTATGCGGTGTTCTCCTCCAGAAGAATGGCGAAGCTCATGTTTTTCTAACAGGTTCTTCATGTATTCTCCCCCCCACCCCCCCACCCAGGGACAAATGCAATGGGATGATATGATTATAGAAATATTACTGATATTTTCCATTATAGCACAATATTTCTATAATCATATCACCTCATTGCATTTGGGAAAAAGAGGTTTTTGCAATCTGAAGCTTCATGTCTTGGAGAACGTATACAATGGAGATCGATTGAGTGTTGATCCATTGGTTGGAATAGAAATTGACTGGCCTGTCATTCAAGCCTGACAGTGGACTATAAGCAACAGAGAGAATGTGACTAAATAATCCTTAAAAAAAAAAGGGGGTGATCTCTGTTTTGCTTAACTAGATAAGCTCATAAATCCAGCAAACAGAGGGAAAGTTTGGGCACGTTCTAGATTCAAAGGTAGTGAAATCTGATGCTGGCAAAGCTCACGAAGCAAAGAGGAAGAGTTGGCCAGGTCAGGAAATCGTCAGAGAAGGAAGGCACAGGCTGCTGCAGCTGGCAGCTATTTCAACACTGGGCATCACTCGGGCACAACCTGGCTAGGAAAAGCATGGTAGGCGCTGAACAGTTGGACACGCCCCCCCTCCATGGCCTCTGCATGGTGCATCTTGGAGTTTCTGTTCACTCTGGTACCCAACACCCCACCCCCCCGCCGCCCCCGGGATCCCTCTGGAGCCAAGGTCCAAATCTTGAGCTTTGATCTTCCACCACGGCTCTCTCATTGCTCTTCCGGACATTACGGATTCGGTAGCTGGGTTTGCTTTGTGCTCAGTTGTTCATGTTCTGTTGTGTGGCTTGATTGCTAAGATCTGTTGACCTAGGATGGAGTTGGAATGCAGTAAGGAGGAGAAAATGGAGGCTGAAAGTGCTCCTTGCTTGTAAATCAGGAGAAAGCAAAGTCTGATCCCTTCTTAACAATCCAAATTGTGCTTTGTAAGAGTGTGGCTCTAGTTTGTGTCTTGCACTTAAGAGTCTTTCTCCTGTGGATTAAGCTAGTTTGGGCTCTGAGGTCAGAATGACAGACGTAAGCCTCCTCTGTGATGAGCAGAGGTTGGGCCACAAGTTGTCATTCTAAGCAGCACTTTGTGAAAAATAATTCAATTACCGTCTACGTGTTTAAAATGGTAGCAGTGACTTAAATACCTGAAGGAAACACTCTTATTATTTATATTTCAATAAAAATAGCAGTGTATAATATTTGATAGCATCTTTTCTGCCAAAGTTCATGCAATACTAAATGAAAGGTCTGTTTTTTTCAAACCAGGAGATGGTGAGTTCTAGTCCTGCCGTAGGCATGAAAGCCGGCTGGGTGACTTTGAGCCAGTCGCTCCCTCTCAGCCCATCTCACCTCACTGGGTTGTTGTTGTTGTGGGGAAAACAGGAGGAGGAAGGCATGTTGGATATATTTGCCATCTATTGGATATAAAAATGAAGGCAAAATATTAAATGCATATGCAGATATTCTGGTATGTGCTGGTTTTTAGGTGCCCCCAGCAAAAATCACAACCAAATGAAGATGTCTACAGTTATGAGAACCAGTTTGGTTTAGTGGTTAAGGCAGAAGGCTAGAAACTGGGAGACCATGAGCTCTGTTCCCATCTTAGCCATGAAAGCTGGCTGCTTGACCTTGGGCGAGTCATTCTCTCAACCCAATGCACGGGATTATTATTGTGGGTGGAAAAGGAGGAAGGTATATTGGAGATACACACACAAACACACACACACACACACACACACACACCTATTCTAACAATACGAGTTCCAGGTTCCAGATCTCCGGAACTAAAATTATATTTATTGTACTTACTGAGCTTTCATAAGCCTTTGCTGACATCATCACAGTATTAAGTTACCATTACAGAGACCTCTTCCTTTATATATCATTAATCAATTTAGCCCTTGCAAGGGTAATAGCCCCTCCCAATCGCCTCCCAACAGAGTAATCAGCTCTGTTGTTTTTGCTTCTGTCATGTTGGTCAAAGGAGGCTTATTTCTTGTTATCGTCCCTTGCCAGCCTGGAATGTTTATCTCTAGGAGGTGATGTTAGCCTATATACTGGATGCTGTGGCTCAGTGGCGAAGGTGCTGAGCTTGTCATTCAGAAAGGTTGGCAGTTTGGCGGTTTGAATCCCTAGTGCTGTGTAATGGAGTGAGCTCCTGTTACTTGTCCCGGAAGCTTCTGCCAACCTAGCAGTTTGAAAGCAGGTAAAAATGCAAGTAGAAAAGTAGAATAGGGACCCCTTTGGGGGGAAGGGAACAGCGTTCTGTGCGCCTTCGCCGTTTAGTCCTGCCAGCCACGTGACCACGGAGACGTCTTCAGACAGCACTGGCTCTTCGGCTTTGTAACGGAAATGAGCCCCGACCCCTAGAGCCAGAAACGACTCGCACGTAGGTGCGAGGGGAACCTTTACCTTTTATATTGGATATGTTTGCTGCCTTGAATTATTTTTAAAAGTAATAAATAGAGAATATAAATAAGTGAGTGTGTAAGTAAGTAAATCGGTAAGGAAGGGAAGTGCTGGGGAAACTCTCCCACGGTCCTCGGGTCTCCAGGAGGGATCCAGATCCATCCTCTTCAGGATGGTGCCATTTCCTGACTTTGTCAGCCAGCCCCAACTCCAGTTCCGTGGGCTGTGATCCCCCTGCTTGTATGGGAGTTGCCGTTCAAGGTATATCTGTAAAGAGCTCCTGATGGGGAAGATTGGCTTCTGTGCCGGGATCCTTGGCTGACCTTGGCCTCCTGGTCAATGTTTGGTGTTTCCTCTTTGCTCCCCTTCTCTTTGGCAGGATGGCGCTCCACCGCAGCCAGAAGCTTAACCTGCTGCGTCTTGCGGTCCTCCTGACGGTGGCACTGGCTGGCATCAAGTTCTTCTTCCGGGACAGGTGAGTGCTAGGCATTGGAGGGCACATTTCCTGCAGCCCCTGTGGTGCTCCAGGTGGAATGAATTTTATCAGCCCTTCCGGATGGTCTCCCTTTTGGCTGATTTCCTGGTTGGGATGAAGCAAAAAAAATTATATCTGTTATCCAAATATACGTTTTATAATATTTTGGATCTCATATTTTTAATCTCTTGTGGGTTATTTATCGAACTGTGATGTGAATGTGCCATACGATAAAAGAAAATCCCTTTGGGGTTTTGGTTTGCATAATGTTGGGGGAGGATCCTAAGGAAGGATCCTTCCAACCTGGAACTACGGAGATATTTCCTAATGGTGAGAACAATTAACCAGTGGTTGGCATTCCAAAGTTGTGGGTGCTCCATCACTGGAGGCTTTCAAGAGGAGGCTGGACAACCATTGGTCTGAAATGATATAGGGTTTCCTGCTCGGGCAGGGGGTTGGACTAGACGACCTCCAAGGTCCCTTCCAGCTCTGTTATTCTCGGCCTGTAGGGTGGTCTGCTGGGGCAGAGACCTCCTGCAAGGGCTGCCTTTTTCCACGCTAGTCTAGACCTGCAGCTCCAGAGCCATTTTTCCTTTCTCCGATCCCCTTCTAGGACTTGCTTCCTGCTGGGGTCTCACCAGGAGCGGGATTCAAAAATCCCAGGAACCGGTTCTCTGACCGGATGCTAGATGGGTGTGGCCACGGTGGGCGTGGGCTACCTGAACTTTTGGTTCAGCCATTTTTTTGCTTTCCCCAGAGTCCGGAGGCTTCCCTCGGGCCTCTGGGAGTGTGAAAACACCCTCCCCCGGGCTCCAGAGGGCCTCCGGAAGCCGGAAACACACCCATTTCCAAGACTTCCGTAACTTCCGTTTCGGCCTGTTTTTTGCCCTCCCAGAGCCTCTGCATGGAGCTCTGTTATCGGCTGCAGAGGCCTCCAGAAAAGCCTTGCTGGCCACAGAAGAAGAAGTTCCTGAAGGCCTCTGACAGCGAAAAGGAGGCTGGGGGACAATGCACGCAAGTGAGGCGACTCAGTGGATGACATCCCCCCCCAAAATAAGACCTGGTACCTTTTTTTGGAGGCAAAAAATTATAAGACAGGGTCTTATTTTGGGGGAAACACATTATTTTAGTCAGGTCTCTTTGTACATCATACACATGGCAAGAGGTTCCCGCTGCCTCAATTGTGTCCTTGGCCAACTCCGAATAGCTCAGGGTCATGGAGTATTTTTCCTGGCCCTGAGCCTCCTCTCTGTTCCTCGTTGCAGCTTTACACTGGACCAGCGCAGGGAAATTAACGGGGAAAGCCACTTCTGGGGCAGTGCTCAGGACGTGAAACAGCCAGGCAACACCCAGGCTCGATTGTCGGGACATTTGGATCACCAGGCAGCGGCCGGAGCGCCTGGCCCAGAGTCAAAGAAACTGCCCCACCGGGATTTTAGCTCCACGCAGATGCGGTTGGTCCATCTGGACCTCAAAGGGGCAGCTCCTAAAGTATCCTACCTGGAGCAGGTGAGTTGCACTGTGAGCGGGAGGATCCCAGGAGGTGGGATTGTATATCCCTTAATACCAAGCAGCTAAGACAGTGATGGTGAATTCTTTCAGGGCCGCCTGTCAAAAATTCAGAAAATGCCTAACGTGACTTTGCTGGTGTGTCTCTCCCCCAATGAAAGATAAACAATTTTTGACATAGGTATTTATTTTTAAAAAATACAATTCAATCATATGTAGTGTTATCTATTATATAAAGCAATGTCAAATAATTACAAAAATGAAAGAAAACATATGAAGAACAGTTGCAGGAACTGGGAATGGCAAGTCTAGTGAAGAGAAAGACCAAGGGAGAACAGGATAGCAGTCTTCCAATATTTGAGGGGTGCCACTGACAGGAGGAGGGGGCCAAGCTATTTTTCAAAGCACCTGAAGGCCAAACAAGGAATAATGGATGGAAACTGAAGAAGGAGAGATTCAACCTGGAAATAAAGAGAAACTTTCTGACAGTGAGAGCAATCAAACCATGGAACAAAAGTTGCCTTTGATAGTTGTGGGAGCTTCATCAATGGAGGCTTTCAAGAAGAGACTGGGCTGCCATCTGTCAGAAATGGTGTAGGGTCTCCTGCTTGGGTGAGGGGGTTGGACTAGATGACCTACAAGGTCCCTTACAAATCTGTTAATCTGTAAAGTAAAACAAACTCATTTTTGGAGTAGTGCTTCCGAGAATAATTGTGTCAGGTGGTTGGTGAACACTATTGGCTTGTCACACATGTCATAGGTTTGCCATCCCTTTTCTAAGAACTACTTGTTCTACAGACAGAGGACTTTGTGACACAAATAGCTTTGTGTGTATACTTTGCTAAGGTTTTTAGAAACACACACCTCTTCTTATAATAATAATCATAATCCAGTTTTGTCAGTCTTTAAAGGAAGAAAAAAATCTACAGCTGAAAGAA
The DNA here is from genome assembly GCF_900518735.1 of Pseudonaja textilis. Next base: position 2,735,937 of record NW_020769332.1, on the reverse strand, counting down.
CTGCACCTGTAGAGCTATGAAACAATTGCAGGTGTTTTAATTTCCAAACACTCCCTTTCAAGTAAGGTGGTCTGAGTGCAGGAAAAAAGAAAAAAATCAAGGTGACTCGTATTTAAGGCATATCCATTATTTCCTGGAGTGAGCAAGTCTTCCTGTACCAATCAGGTTTGTCTGCTTATCAGATGAATATTTCACCTTTTATGAGTTATTTTGGCTTCTCCTAAATTTTAAAAAGGTGAGAAGTGGTCCCAAGAGGAAAAAGCTTAAGAAACGCTGCTCCAACCTCGGTAACTTTAAGACTTGTGGACTTCAACTCCCAGAATTCCCCAGCCAGCAAAGCACCAGTCTTAAAGTTGCCAAGTTTGGGGACCTCGACCTAGACAGTCTAGAACCGTGGCGGTGAACCTATGGCACACGTGCCAGAAGTGGCACGCAGAGCCATTACTGCCAGCATGTGAGCACTCACCCAGAAAACATGTACTGTGCATGTGTGCGCACCACCCGCCCGATAGCTGATTGTCAGGTATCTGGCGCGCATGTGTGGGGATGTGGCGGCATGCAGGAGACGGGATGGAATTTAACACAGAAACGTAAAGTTCTTTGCTGCAGAGGAAAATGGTAAGATGCACATTTGGGAAAGGAAAGAGCCGGGTTGAGAGCAGTGAAAAGGATCTTAATTTCCTTGTCCGATGCAGGAGCCAGTAATGTGATGCAGTTACTCAAAAATCTAGTGAAAAGAAAGTCTTGGGGTGCTGTGATAGCAGACTTCCAGTATTTGAGGGGCTGCCACAAGGAAGAAGGGGTCAAATTATTCTCCAAAGCAGCAGAAGGCAGGACAAGAAACTGGATGGAAACTAATCAAGGAGAGAAGTAACCTGGAATTAAGGAGAAAGTTTCTAACAGTAAAGAAAATTAACTAGAGGTCATTAAGTTCACGCCCAACCCTCACTGTGACGTCTTGGCCAACTTCCTTTGGGGTTGCAGAACTTCTCAAGACGGTCTGTGGCAGTCTGGAGGAAGAGAAGCAGCCTTATGTTAAATGTCAGTATATCTTTGTTAGTTATCTAAGTAGATTTTGCGTCCAGGAATAAATTCTCCACTTTGGCAATGGAGCTGCTAGGCATGTGGGATGGAAGTGTCCAGCCCCAGAAGCTGCATCTGTTGAATGGCCTGAAAACGGCTTCTGGGCTCCCTTGCGGGCTGAGGGGAGGCTGAGAAGTGGCCAAGTTGGGCCAACGGTCTCCTGCAAATGGCTTGTACTCCTTGTGGATGGTGCCCTGGGCTGCTAGTTGGGGGTGAAAGGAGGCGGCCTCCCCTCTTGCCTCCCTGCTGGATTCTGTTTCCGCTCTCCCCCACCCCCACCCCCCAATGCTGAGCTATTCTGACAGACCTTATGTTTGTTTGTTTATATATTTATTTAGTTTGTCAAGCATGTTTGAGAATACAAGTCTAAGTATGAACATAACATATAAGTATCAACAGGTATAAGTATATACATAATAAATGAGTATGAATAAGTGGGAACAGTAGGACAGGGACGGTAGGCACACTGGTGCACTTATGCACACCCCTTACAGACCTCTTAGGAATGGGGTGAGGTCCCTGGGAGACAGTTTAAGGTTAAAGCTTTGGGGGTTTGAGGATGTAACAACAGAGTCAGGTGGTGAGTTCTAGGCATTAACCATTCTGTTGCTGAAGTCGTATTTTCTGCAATCGAGTTTGGAGCGGTTTACATTGAGTTTGTATCTGTTGTTTGCCCGTGTATTGTTGCGGTTGAAGCCAAAGTAGTCATTGACAGGTAGGATGTTGTAGCAGGCAATTTTGTTTTACTAAGCTCAGGTGTGTCCTCCTTCCACACAGATCTTCCCGCTCTTCTCCAAGATGGGGGCCAACGGGGTCCTGATCGAGTACGAAGACATGTTCCCCTTCAAGGGAGAACTGGAGATCCTCAGGTCTCCCTATGCATACAGGTAAGGCAGACTGGACGGCTTTGGCAAGGGCTGGGGGGGGGAGGGGAGATGGAGGAGCTAGGCCAGGTGTGGCTCTGGCCCTCCGGGGAAGTGAAGACCCTCAAGCTCAGAAATGATGTTCCTGCGGTGTGCCTAGAGTAGCCAAAATGGGGGGAGGAGGGGGGAGAGGAACCCAGAGCTCATCTGCCATGTTCTCAGTGGTGTGTGGGCATCGGCATTTCACATTGGGCTGTGCAACCTCCCAGTTGGGTTAATGAGCAAACAACCACCGAATGAAAAACTGCTGGTGACCTTCTCCCGCTGCACCACGGAGAGTATTTTAACTTACGGCACCTCTGTAGGGTTTGCCAATTGCACAGTGGCAGATAGGACGGCGCTCCAGAGGGTTAATGTCATTGCCCAGAGGATCATGGGTTGCCCCCTCCCCTTTTTGGAAGAGCTTTAAGAAAGTTCAAAACATCCTCAAAGATCCATCTCATCCTGGGCACCCCCTTTTTTTTGAACTATTACCATCTGGCAGACGGTACAGGATAATAATAAAAACAAGGACAAATAGGCTGAAAAATAGCTTCTGTCCCAAGGCAGTAGCTTTTTTGAATTCTGCTGTATAATAGTGCAACGTTCATGCAATATCAGGGGTTTTCAATTCAGTGTGTGGCGTATGAAGGATGTGCGTTTGTGTTTATTTTCATGGTCATGATGTGCACTGAAGTTGGTGTTTGATTTTGTTGTACAAAGTGCAATGACAATAGAGCAAACTAAACCCTAATGATTAGCTGAAAAGCCAACGGTCCCTTCCCTTGGTTGATTCAAAGGGGGGGAGGGGAGAATATTTGTTTCTTTACTGCAAGGGCAGGGTGGGCACGTCCACCATGGCATCTAGCCAGCACCCTTTCAGGGCTGCCTGCGTTTTGAGACAGGATGTGCACCCGTATATATTGTGTGGGTTTGGGGAGAATTTTAAAGAGCAAAACGGACGGAAACTGTGCGGGGGCTCAGGCCTCCTCCCCACTTCCCTCCCTTTAAAAAACCCCGACTCACCTCTGCAGAACCCCTTTGGCAAAGGTGCCCACGGTTGGGAAGTGGCTCTTTTCCTGGGTCCCTTTTGTCAATGGAAGTGGTGCCCGCCCCCCTTCCTCCTTTCACCCCACCATTTCCTTCCTGGGCCCACATTTATGGCCCGCTCTGAATATCCTGAGCATTCATGGATTTGTGGAGGAGCAGGAAATTGGGTCTCTGACATGGCCCCCCCTCCCTTAAAATGTGCAGCCAGATCTTCTCATTGAGATGGGCAAAGCAGTCCCTTTGGGTGGTCTTAGCAGGCCCCCTCCCTCCCTTCTTGTCCTGGCTGGGATCCAGGGCAGGGCTGGCTCAGGGCTGACGACTTCTTTTCTGTCTTGACAGTGAGGAAGACATCGTGAAGATCCAGGAGCTGGCAGGCCTCAATAAACTGGAAATAATCCCGTTAGTGCAGACTTTCGGGCACGTGGAGGTAGGAGCGGCTGGCTGGCTGTCCTTAATTTGTCCCTTGTGCACTTTGGAGGGATGCCCAAGGCCTGGCCTCTATGGTTTTGCACACATATCCTGGTCACACTCTGATGTGCGCACACGGGGCTTGAGTTGAATGGGCTCCAGCTGAGACAAGGAAGACACGCAGCTGTGGCTCAGCCTTGGCCAACAAATTGTTCTGGCATTTTCAACAACACACTGACGTTGCCCAGAGAATTAACCCTCTTCCCGGTTGTGTGCAATCCATCCAACCATAAACTCAGCCAAATAGGCTGGACTTGCATAGTATGCCCAGCTACGAAATCTAAACCGGGCTAACTCGAACTCAATTGGCGGATTCTTTTGTTAAACTGCCATGATTTTGTGACAGTAGATTTTATAGGTCACATTCTCTGATTTCACATGCTGATTTTTATTTTGTAGTCTTTTCCCTCTGCCTACTATCCCCATTTTTCTCTGGCCTATGAATAAAACTGATGGTTCCCCAACTGAACGAAGTAAGTTGAGGGGTGCAACCAGGTGCTCTAGGCCTGGTTTGGCCAGTCCCTGCTGGAGATGGGCTGCGCCCCAGAGCAAACCACCAAAGCTGGCTTTCTAAGCAGAGTGACAGCACCTGAGGGGATAAACATGAGAGCAGAAGCAGACCCAGCAAAGGGTTTATTTATTTATTTATATCTAACTTTAGTTTATGTTCAATATGCAAGGATAACAAAGAATCTGCCATGAGCAATTTAATACCGCTGAGCAATTTAATACTGCTGGAGAGAGCCACAAGAGCGTTGTGATTGATGGTAGTTTAGAAAAAGGTTGCTTTTATTTTTATTTATTTTTAATAAAGGTAGTCTTGACTTATGACCACAATTGAGCCCAAAATTTATTTGGCTAAGTGGGACATTTGTTAGGTGAGTTTTGCCCCGTTTCTTGCCATGGTTGCTAAGTGAATCGTTGCAGTTGTTAAACTAGTAACAGGTTGTAAAGTGAGCCTGGCTTCCCTATTGATGTTGTCAGAAGGTCGCAAAAATGGAACACTGCAACGAGTCACAGATAGGAGTCAGTTGCCAAGCATCTGTCACATGATCTTGGGGATGCTGCAGTAGTCATAATGTCAACACATAAAATAGGTCTTTTTTAGAGTTGCCAACAGAAAGGGAGGAGGCCGCAGTGGGCAGCTTGCATTCCATCGATGTTTTCAAAGATAGTAACTAGGCGACTGAAGTTTCTGCCAAGCAAAATTCTAACTGGGGAGCCTGATTGATGACTCTTGGCTATGGAGGTGTCCCGTTGGAGAATATGAATTATGATACACCCAGCGAGTGAGGGGAAACCAGGGTCAAGGGTGACAATGAATGATGTGTCTCAGAGTCAGCTACACCCAGGCAACTAAACCAAGTGACTCTGGGCAGCTTACAATTCTAAAACAATTGAAAAGACGTTGAAACAATAAAACATCCATCCAATAAATAAGTATAAACAGCAGCTGGGTGTCAACTCATAAAATATTTCTATGGTCTTTTAGAGTTGCTAACAGAAAGGGAGGGGGGAGCAATGCGGCAGCTTGCAAACTGAAACTGCATTCCATCATTGTTTTCAAAGATAGTAAGTAGGTGACCGAAGTTTTTGCCGTGCAAAATTCTAACTGGAGAGCCTGATTGATGGCTCTTGGCTATGGATGTGTCCCATTGGAGAATATGAATTATGATACACCCAGCGGGTGTGGGGAAACCAGGGTCAAGGGTGGCAATGAATGATGTGCCTCAGAGCCGGCCACACCCAGGCAGTGTCAGACATGTCTACTACTAATAAATCTTCTTTAAGTTCTGGAAATTCAGCTAGAGGTTCATGATTTAAATGGGGGTAACTGTCGGAGCCCTCATGCATAAGTATGAAAAACGTTCATACGTCACTTTTTCCAGTGCCGTTGTAAGTTTGAATGGCCAGTAAATGAACTGTTGTAAGCCTAGGACTACCTATATTTAAGTAATTGAGAATTTGAAGAGGAACTTCATTGAGAAGTTAATAGCTTACCAAAAATCATCAAGTACAACACTTAATAATAATAGTCATAGGTACAATAAGCAATCAAATCATACTAGGAAACAGTCAATATAAATTGTACGGATACAAGTTACAGTCATACAGTCACAAGTGGGAGGGGATGGGTGATAAGGAGTGATGGGAAGATTAATAAGTAATAGTAGTGCAGACTTTGTAAATAGTTGGACAGTGTTGAGGGAATTATTTATTCAGCAGAGTGATGGCATTCAGGAAAAAACTAGTTGTTCTGATGTGCATTGCCCTATAGCATCGTTTTGAGGGTAGGAGTTGAAACAGTTTATGTCCAGGATACGTGGGGTCTGTAAATATTTTCACAATCCTCTTTTTAAGTTGTGCTGTATACAGGTCCTCGATAGAAGGCTTATTGGTAGCCATTGATTTTTCTGCAGTCCTAATTTCTCTCTGAAGTCTGTGTCTGTCTTGTTGGGTTGCAGAGCCAAACCAGATAGTTATAAAGGTGCAGATGACAGACTCAATAATTCCTCTGTAGAACTGGATCAGCAGCTCCTTGGGCAATTTGAGCTTTCCGAGTTGGCGCAGAAAGAACATTCTTTGTTGTGCTTTTTTGATGATGTTTTTGATGTTAGGTGTCCATTTTAGGTCATGTGATATAGTAGAACCTAGAAATTTGAAGGTCTCTACTGTTGATACTGTGTTGTCTAGTATTGTGAGAGGTAGTAGTATGGGAGGGTTTCTTCTAAAGTCTACCACCATTTCTACGGTTTTGAGTGTGTTCAGTTCCTGATTGTTCCGGTTACACCATGAGGCAAGTTGTACAACCTCCCGTCTGTAGGTGGATTCGTCGTTGTCTGGAATGAGACCAGTCACTGTAGTGTCATCAGCAACCTTCAGTATTTTAACAGATGGATCGTTTGAGATTCAGTCATTGGTATATAGGGAGAAGAGAAGTGGAGATAGCACACAGCCTTGGGGTCCTCTGTGCTGAATGTACAGGTATCGGAGGTGATTCCGCCTAGCTTCACCTGCTTCTTCCTGTCTGTTAGGAAGCTTACGATCCACTTACAAGTGTGTTCAGGTACCGCTAGTTGGTTTAATTTACTTAGAAGAATGTCTGGAATGATGGTATTGAATGCTGAACTGAAGTCTACAAAGAGGACCATGTTCTACTAATAAGAACTTTGCGAATGAACTAGGAATTTTCTGGGTTGAGACTTGGTCTGCAGCCCTTCCGCGGTGCTATTTTGCTGACCAGAACAGGGTTTTGTGGCTGAAATCCTTAGTAATCAAAATGATTCTATTATTTAAAAGGGAATGTGAAGACCTCCCTGCTTTAGAACGGGTTCCTTAAAAGATAGGCCGGGGCTATCTTGGTTTATTTCTGCAAGACTGTTTGGGGGCACAGCAAAGAAACACCACTGGTTCAGAGTCGCTCCCAGCAGTATCCTGTTCCCAAGCAATTAGTGCCTCGTTCTTTTCAGAATGAAAATAAAATAAGAGTCCCAATCCAGAACAAACTCTAAATTCCCGCAGTTAAAAACAATGATGCAGGTAGTCCTCAATCTAGGACCGATCATTCAGAGTTACAACGGACCTCTTCCGGCCTGCTTACAAATCGAACTTCCAATGGCCGGATCCCCCTGAGGTCACATGATCGCATTTTGGGAGCTTGGCAAGTGGCCCGTATATATGGCCATTTGCAGCACCCAGCAGTCAATTACTTGACTGCAATTTATGATTTTTAACTGAAAAATACCCCTTGGGGACAAAGTATTCATTTAATGACAGCTGCAAAAAATGTCTTAAATTGGGCATGATCCCTTGGTAACCTGCTTAACGACCGGCATGAACTTGTAACTGTAATTCTGGGCTCAACTATGGTCATAAGTCAAGGAAGTACTTGTAGTTCTATTACAACCATCAAATTGCCCAGTACACTCAAGGGTGAGTTAACGATTTTGAGATATCTCTTCACAAATTTAATCAAAACTATGCAGACGTACTTCAGAAGCTGAAAGTAAATGTGTTTTCAATCGACATGCCCAAAATACTGTATTATCCAAACCTGCAATATAGAAATGGAGATTGAAATTAAGTAGAAAACGGTAGCACGAATTGCTATAAAAGAAGGAATAAAGCAGGAAATCCATAATCCATCTGAATTTTCTTTTGAAATTCCAAATCAAGAGCAATTTGATGAAAAGCTCTAGAGTCTGTTTGTCTACTTGCTACTCAGAGAAACAGTCGTGTATAATGTTCTTCTATCTGTGAGTTGTGATAAAGGAACTGTTAGTTCTTTTATAGTTAACATATATAAAAAACAGCAAGGTTAATGTTAAATTTGTTTATCAGTCAGGGAGGTTTGTTTCATGCATTTTATCAAAAAAAAGGGTGAAATGTCAAGAGGATTTTCATTGTAAAGTAAGCTAGAAGTGGGCAAGGCCAGCCAACATTTATAACCTCCATTAATGCTAGAAAAGTAGAGTTATAAGAAATCGTTTATATGCAGCTTTCATTGATGTAAAAGCTGCACTTCATTTGGTTCCGCCATTTGTTCCCCTTAACAGACTTAAATAGTAGCAAACAAAAGATGTTTTGTCAGTAGCAAACAAAAAGCTTAAAGCCTAGATATTGAATCTGGTTTTGAGTTGCACTTTATTCTCTCAGAGCTAACGTTTCTACTTCGGTGGATTTTTATAGATTGGTTTTAATAAAATATGTATCTTTTCTTGCATTCTACTGATTTAAAACTCCCTTGTAAAAAGATGAGTAGACCAAGTGTGCTAAAATATTATCCAGCCATCTGTGTCTCCCCGAAGTGATGATACTGGTATTGGGCTGTTCTTGGAAGGGTTCAGTGAACAAGGTCAGGAAAACGTAGGCCAAGTGTGGATATTCCCAGCGGGGGACACCCCAGGGGCGAAGACCATCCCAGCTGCCCCGTTACAGGAGCCCTGGTGGTGCAGTGGTTAGAATGCAGCATTGCGGGCTGACTCTGCCCACAGCCAAGAGTCCGATCCTGACCGGCTCGAGGTTGACTCAGCCTTCCATTCTTCCAAGATCAGTAAAATGAGGACCCAGATTGTTGGGGGAAATGTACCAACTCTGTAAACCACTTAGAGAGGGCTGTAAAGCACTATGAAGCTGTATATAAGTGCTGCTTTGCTATTGCTGTTCCCCAGCCAACATGCTGGCTGGGGAATTCTGGGAACTGAAGTCCACGTGTATTAAAGCTGCTAAGATTGGGAAACTCTGTTCTAGCCTCTCATGTATAGGGGCAGCTTCTCAAAAAAGAATCAAAGGTGTCTGCAGGATGTAGTTAAAAAAGTCAAAATGGCAGCCACAGCAGACTAATCAAGGTAGGTAGATGCACCTGAAGCCAGGCAGAGCTTCAACTGCACTGTCATGGCCTCCATCTTGCTTTGGTTTGTTTTTTGATACTCCTGACTGAAATCAACAGTCTGCTATAAAAGAAGATACTTGGCTGCTCTAATTGCCATTTAACTCGGCTTAGAGGAGGACCATCCCATGTTGGCTAGGGAATTCTGGGAATTGAAGTCTATACCTCTTAAAACCGCAAAGATTGAGAAACACTGTGCCGAAGGATATAATATAAATGGACTGATATTGACCAATTTGAATATCATAACATAGAAAAAAATGTCCTGAAAATTATATATTAGAAAAGAGAACATTTAGGAGATTCTGAATATTAGAATATACTGTTAAATTAGTGTTCCAGTCAATACGATGAACAGCTACAGCAATCAATGGAATATGTATGGAAATACAGCAAGCAAAACAGAAGAATCTAAAATCTATGCCAGCAAATCTGGAGAATGACACTCAGACCACCAGATAGGAAGAAATTGGTTTACAGTTCAATACCAAAGGAAGGAGACCTAACAGCATATCAACTCCTGTACAATATCCTTAATTTCACATGCAAGTATAGAGCTGTCCATGGAAAGAGACATCAGGTGTCCAAGTTGGCTTTTTAAAAGGCCGAGGAGCTAGACATTATTGCTGAATAAATGCTGGATCTCTGGTAAAGCCATAGAACCAAAAAGAAGTCCGTATGAGCTTCGTTGATCATGGAAAGATCTTGGATTGTGTCCATCGCATCTGTGGAATTTTCATAGGAAATTGGGGCTCCTACAGCTTCTCATTGTCTTCTTGCAAAATTTATACACAGGTCAGGAAGTCACAGTTCAGGCAGAACAGAGGAAAACAGACCTACTCCAGGTTGGCAAGAAACTGAGTCAAGTCTACTTGGTTTCCCCTTATTTAGTCAATCAGCACTGAATATTTTGAGGAAGCCCCAAAGGTGATTATTCAAAAGGCAAGTCAGAACTGATGAAGCTTCCTGGATGAGAAGCAAAAGGTCTTCAAGGAAAAACCAAGGAAGTCCAGATGCCTTTTGAAAAAGCATCTTTGGAGTAACCATGAGCTGGATGGCTGAGAATCTCCATAGACCTTTTGAGGGAGGTTAGATTGGAGGATAATGACCATGGATTGAAATCTGAAAGAAGAAGCTCTTGTCTGCCATAACACACGTCCTTTCTAGGTTTTTGTTGGTCCAGTGACCCATCCAGGCAACAAATTAGTAACAATCTTATGGTGGGCTAATATCTTTTCTAGCTTTGAATGCAAACCTTGTCTCCTGTCAGCTCCACACTGGCCTCAAGGCAAGAAAAACCAAAAGTACACATATAGACCGGGTGAAACCAGGTTTAACAACAGTGAGAGGGATCTTGGAGTCTTAGTGGACAACCAGCTAAATATGAGCCAGCAGTGTGCGGCAGCAGCCAAAAAAGCCAATGCAATCCTAAATTACATTAATAGAGAGATGCAATCGAGATCAAGGGAGGTATTAATACCACTCTGTAAAGCCTTAGTAAAACCACACCTAGAGTACTGCGTCCAGTTTTGGTCACCACACTATTAAAAAAGATGTCGAGACTTTAGAAAGAGTGCAGAGAATATCAACCAGGATGATGAGGGGACTGGAGACTAAAACATACGATGAACAGTTGCAGGAACCGGGCTTGGCTAGTCTAAGGAAGAGAAGGACCAGGGGAGACAGGAGAGCAGTGTTCCAATATTTGAGGGGCTGCCACAGAGAGGAGGAAGGGGTCAAGCTATTTTCCAAGGCACCTGAAGGCCAGACAAGGAATAATGGATGGAAAATGAACAAGGAGAGATTCAACCTGGAAATAAGGAGAAACTTTCTGACAGTGAGAACAATCAACCGATGGAACAGAAGTTACTTTCGGAGGTTGTGGGAGCTTCATCACTGGAGGCTTTCAAGAAGAGACTGGACTGCCATCTGTCAGAAATAGTGTAGGGTCTCCTGCTTGGGACAGGGGGTTGGATAGAGGACCTACAAAGTCCCTTCCAACTCTGGTTATCTGTTATCTCATCTCCAGGTCCACTTCTCCAAGACATGACCAACATCTCCTTCCTTCCTTTCTTTCTTTCTTTCTTTCTTTCTTTCTTTCTTTCTTTCTTTCTTTCTTTCTTTCTTTCTTTCTTTCTTTCTTTCTTTCTTTCTTTCTTTCTTTCTTTCTTTCTTTCTTGCAGTTTATCTTGAAACATGAGAAGTACCGGCATCTGCGCGAGGTGGAGCGTTTCCCCAACAGCTTCAACCCCCACCTGCCAGAGACCCTGGCCCTCCTGAAGGCTCTGCTCACCCAGGTCCTCAGCAAGCACCCCCACTCCAGTTGGGTTCACATTGGGGCCGATGAGGTACATAGAGGGGGAGAAGTCTGCTGCATGGTTGGGGGATCCCTCTCTCTCTGGACTCTCCCCTCGTCTAGAAACAATCTGGCAGAGGGAGCCGTTTGCCATTCATCTGAGTTAGCGGCTAAAAGAATGGCCCTGCGAGCATGAAAGGTTGGTTGGTGCGATGTACGGTCGATGCCCAAACCCAGCCTTATTCTCTGTGTTAACCTCATGCCTCAAAGGTCATGTTGCCAACATTTAAGGGCCAAAAGAGCCATTAAGAAGGTAGGTCCAGGAAAGATGTGGGGCTCAATGTATCTATTTTAATTTGATTCTGCACCCCCCTCCCATCCTTCCCCCCCCCATCCCCTCAGATTCTCCATCCCAGCCTGACTGGGGCCACGGTTGAGTTTGGGAAGTTCAGATGGGTTGAAAGCCGCTCAACCTTTCAGGGCATCAAGACGTGTCCTCTGCAATGACTTTTGGGGAGATTGGAAAACCGTCTGCCTGAAATGGCATAGGGTTGCCTGCCTGTGTATGGGGTTGGACTAGATGACCTCCAAGGTCCCTTCTCATTTTTCCGTTCTGTTATTCCCAGCCATTTTCCCAGTTCAGGATCCTCGGAAGGAGCTTGCTTCTCTCTCGCCCACGAAATAACAGATCTTCTGCCTCTTCCTTTCAAGAGATGTTTTTCTCCAGCAGCCCTTTGGGGAATTACGCACGTAGCAAAGCAGCACATAACATTTTCCACCGTCCTGTGTCACATGCGGACAAGGTTTTGCTGGCATTCTAACAGATCTTCCCTTTGTGCATGCACAGATACATGAGATCTGCTTTTGTCATTACAGAAGATCATGCAAAAACATACTCTGGGAGGTTATCAGAGTTAACAGAGCCGTAAAAAAGAGAAAAAACTCCATGTTTCTAAGACAGTTTCTTTAAAAAGGCTGATTCCTATATTTTTGTTTTTTTGCAGCTTTAGACATTTTGAGAACATTGGGGAACCAAGCCATGCTTATTTATCAGCCTGCTATTAGCTCTAGCTGAGATTTAATACAGTTCTGTTAGAAAAGGGTTCCAAGTTACCCTTGGACCTGCTTGTTACTAAAATTAGCCTCTTCGGTGTGTTAAAAACAGCAGTTGGGTATATCTGTACTTCTGAGTTTCCAAGTTAATCATTCTCCCAAGCATTGATAGGCATTCATTCAACGACTTGTTTAATATTTCTGATCAGGAAACTGAAACAGGATGAGGCTTGGTAGCCATGGGGGGGGCGGTATCCTCAAGGAGAAAGTCTTGTAGATGAGGGTATGAAGTGAGAATACACTCTGCCTTTGGGTAGCCCAAGCTGGGGGGAGCATTTAACAGAATAATTACAGCAGAAAGGGACCCTTGGAGGCCTTCTAAGCCAACCCCCTGCAAAAGCAGGAGACGCTATACCAGTGGTGGCTAACCTTTTGGGGCTCCTGTGCCAAAAAAATGTTTCCGTGCTTGTGCTCGCTCGTGTGCCAGCACCCAGAAGGCAATGCACCCACGCCCTCCCCACCACGCCCCTATGCATGCATGCACAATCCCCCCCCCACGCTGCCCCCTTACCTGCATTGTGCCTTCCAGCTGATTTTTGGCCCATTTGAGACCTTTTTTGACCTCCTAGAGGCTTGAGGCCCTTTTTCGTCACTTCCGGTATTTCCGGAAATAAAGGAAGTGATGAAACGGGCCTATTTTTCGGCCTGCAAAGGCTGCAGAGGCTTCCCTCAAGCCTCTGGGAGGCTGAAAAAGGCCTCAAACGGGCCCCAAAACAGCTGTGATGTGCGTGCATGTGCAGTTTGCCTGGGGCTCATGTGCCCGCACAATTGGCTCTGCGTGCCACCTATGGCACGCGTGCCATAGGCTTGCCACCACGACCCTGTACCATTCCAGACAAGTAGCTGTCCGGTTTCCTCTTAAAAACTTCCAGCGATGCAACACCCACAACTTCTGGAGGCAAGTAGTTCCACTGGTTAATTGTTCTCACTCTTAAGAAATTTCTCCTTAGTTCTAGGTTGGTTCTCTTCTTTGATTTGGGAGCTTCTGTCTGGAAGAGCTGTCAGGGTTCCAAGTAACAGACCCAACTCAAACAAAGCTTGAGGCCTGAGTGTTCCACAAAGAATAGATTTATTGGGCATTGACATATTGGCTCCTCTGGGGAAAACCCGATTCTAAAGCCCTGCGGTTTCCCGCACCCAAATTTAAAAGTAAATGTTCTTCCCCCCTCCCGTTTACCTGTCCATCGCATGGTCCAATCAGGTTCACAGTCCATGTGTCAATTAGTCCCAGTCCACGCCTTCCCAACACCTGGTGAGAGTGTCCTTGGTTCCCATAAGGAAGATTTTTAATTTGGCTGCAAGTCCCCGCTATCTCTTTTCCCCTCCTCTCGCTCCCACAGCTCCAACCAGCCCGGCGGCGGCAGCCCTGGAGATGCTCAGAATGACTTCAGGGTTGTCGACAGCCCCGTTTTTCTCAAGTGCAGGTGGAATCCCTCCCCATTCAACCCACCCCGAAACGAGGGATTGAAGTGGTTGCTTCATCCACTATGAAAGGGCAGAGCCTGCTGGGGGAAACAGCCCCCCCCCATTCTGTCCTGCTCAGGCACTTCTGTGGCCCTGCAGGTCTTCCACTTGGGCGAAGGGCTGGATTCCAAGAACTGGATGGCTCGCAACGGGGGCGACACGGGCAAGATGTACCTGAACCACATCCGGGAGGTGGTGCAATTCATCGCCAGCCAGCCGTGGGGGCTGCAGGTGCTGCTCTGGGACGACATGCTGCGGAAGGTTGGCGTCGCAGCCATCCAAGGTCAGTGCCATCCCCCCCAGGACTACCTGGGCTGTCGCTGGCCTTAGCCTGCCCGTCTTGCAGTGGTCTTCCTCGACGCTGTCCCTGCACACCTGGAGGGTGGGGTGAGGTCCACGGCTGTGATTGGCTGAGGTGACCTTACGTCCAGGGGTGGGATTCAAAAATCCCAGCAACTGGTTCGCTGCCCGGTTGCTTAGTGGGCGTGGCCATGGTGGGCGTGGCCTACTGGAACTTCCGGGAGGGCCGTTTTTTATTTTTCCCGGAATCCAGAGGCTTCCCTCGGGACTCTGGGAGGGCGAAAACGGCCTCCCTCGGGGTCTGGAGGCTCTCCAGAAGCTGGAAATGGGCTCAGTTTTGGACTTCCAGGAGGCCCGTTTCTCCCCTCCCAGAGTCTTCGTGCACTTACCTGCATCCAAAATGGGCTGCGTGGAGAGTCCCGGGAGGGGAGGGTTGAGCGGGGCCAGCCAGTTGGTTCAACTACCGGTTCAGCGAACCAGATGTACATTTAACATCCAGTTTGCCTGAACCGGTCTGAACCGGCTGAATCCCACCCCCTGCTTATGTCACAGGGGGCTATACAAGGAAAACATTGGAGGCGGGGCAGGGCTGGTCATAGAGAAGAGCAGGAGAGAGAGACCGTCATGTGCCCGAAGCAGTTCAGCCGTTCCAGAGAAGCAGGGAGGAGGTGGGGTGGGCAGAAGAGGGACCCCAGTGCTGAGAGCAGCCGCCAAGGGAAGGTTTGAGCCCTTGGTGTGAAGTCACCCACCCGATCCTCGGCTGCAGGGCTTTCATGCTCCATTCAAGGTTGTGGACTTGGAGAAGTCACCTGTGCAATCTCACCCAAGGACTGACCGGATGTCTTTCAGATTCCGGCATTGCCAAACACGCATCTCCCGTGCTGTGGTTTTACGCTCCAGACTTCGATACGCAGCAAATAGGTTGGCTTCCCATCTTCTTTTCTCTTTTCCCTTTTCTCTTCTCTCTTTTCTCTTCTCTTCTTTTCTTTTCTCTTCTCTCTTTTTTTCTCTTTTCTTTTCTCTTTTCTTTTCTCTCTTTTCTTTTATCTTTCTCTTTTTTTTCTCTTCTCTCTTTTCTCTTTTCTTTCTCTTTTCTTTTCTCTTTTCTTTTTTCTTTTCTCTTCTCTTTTCTTTTCTCTTCTCTCTTTTCTCTTTTCTTCTTTTCTCTTCTATGTTTTCTTCTTTTCTCTTTTCCTTTTCCTTTTCTCTTCTCTCTTTTCTCTTTCTCTTTTCTTTTCTCTTTTCTCTTCTCTTCTTTTCTTTTCCCTTCTCTCTTTTCTTTTCTCTTTTCTCTTCTCTTCTCTTTTCTTCTTTTCT
>NW_020769332.1:2664675-2720545 GCF_900518735.1 Pseudonaja textilis | reverse complement strand
TTTCTCTTTTCTCTTCTCTTCTCTTTTCTTCTTTTCTTTTCTCTTCTCTCTTTTCTTTTATCTTTCTCTTTTCTCTTCTCTTTTCTCTTTTCTTTTCTCTTCTCTCTTCTTTTTTCTCTTTTTTTCTCTTTTCTTTTTTCTTTTCTTTTCTCGTTTCTTTTCTCTTCTCTTCTCTCTTTTCTTTTCTCTTCTCTGTTCCCTTCTCTTTTCTCTTCTCTTCTCTTTTTTCTTTTCTTTCATGTCTTTGCAGTGCGCGTAAGGAAGTTAAGCAGTTGAACAAAACCAGACATTTTTGTGTCTTGAAAGGACCCCTTGTATCCCAGTTGGCGTAAAGGGAGGGGCCCTCTCGTTTTAACCCCTCACCATCCCCTTCCCGTGAAATTGGCGTCTCTGAGACAGGGAAGCCTTGGGTGCCGCTTTGCCTGGGATCCCACGGCTCTCCCCCTGCCTCCCCAGAGCCAGCTCCCTGAGGGCTCTTGGACACCTCTTCAAGTCCTGAGCGAGTTCCCAGGGCTGGCATGGAGCACGGATGACCCTCTCTGCCCTTCCCTCCAGGGAGGTACATTGAAAAATACGCCGAGTGCGGCTTCTCCACCATCTGGTTTGCGAGCGCCTTCAAAGGCACCACGGGCCCCGCCCAGGCCTGGACCCCCTTCAACACCCACCTGCAGAACCACCTGCGGTGGCTGAAGGTCATCCAGTCCATGGAGAAGACGCCCTCCATCCACTTCCAGGGCATTGTGCTCACCGGCTGGCAAAGGCAAGTGGAGGAAGGGGCGGGGGGAGGGGGGGGGAGAAACAGAGTTTGGCTTCCCAGGAATCCCAGCCTCCACCATCCGCTTCCCCCCCCCCACACCCCAAGGGGAGAAGAAGGGCCCCCAGGCTGGCTTCAGGGCTGCTCCCACAGGCAGCTGTGCCCTCTGCCAAGGCTTTTGATGAGGCAGGGTCCCCTTTCCGCTCCCCCAGTTTAAGGCTGGCAGAACTGGAGGCCCTGCTGCTTAGCTCCCCGGGGAGAGGGAGGAGAGGGAGGGGGTCTGGAACGCCTTGGGCCAGGGCCCTCCCCCAGGAGAAATGCCCGGGCTTAGCACCCCCCTCTTGCCTTTAGAGGGTCCCCACCCTAAAGAAAAAGGAGGCCTTCTGCAGCCTTGGGGTGCTCCCCCCTGCCCCCCCTCCCCATCCTGCTTTTTGCACTGCTAACAAGGAGGACGGGATCCACTGCCCGGATAGGCCAAATGGGGGGAATCCAGTGGGTCCCAAAGGCGCAACCGCCTCCCCTTCCCTCTGCAGGTACGACCACTACTCTGCTTTGTGTGAGCTGCTGCCCGTCGGGATCCCCTCGCTGGCTGTATGCTTGCAGACCCTGGTGAACGGTGAGAGGGGAGCCCCTGTGTGGGGAGGGGGAAGGTGGGCAGGGGTTTATATCGATCAGAATAGAGCTGGAAGGGACCTCGGGGGGTCATCTAGTCCAGCCCCCTGCCCAAGCTGAAGACTGTGTACCATTCCAGACAAATGGTTGTCCAGCCTCATCTTAAAAACCTCCAGTGATGAAACACCCACAACCTCAGGAGAGAAGCTGTTTTGCTGAGGGATTGTCCTCCCTGTCAGGAAATGTCTCCTTAGTTAGTTCCAGGTTGCTTCTGTCTTTGATTAGTTTCCGTCCATCCCTTCTTGCCCTCTGGTAGAATAATTTGACCCCTTCTTCTTTGTGGCAGCCCCTCAAATGCTGGAAGACTGCTTCCATGTCCCTCCCAGTCCTTTTCTCCAGACTAAAAGCAAAGATGCGTTAGCCGTTTCCGGCTCTAGGGGGCGCTGCTCATCTCAGTTTCAAAGCCGAAGAAGAGCCAGCGCTGTCCGAAGACGTCTCCGTGGTCATGTGGCCGGCAGGACTAAACGCCGAAGGCGTACGGAACGCCGTTCCTTTCCCACCAAAGGGGTCCCTATTGTTCTACTTGCATTTTTTACGTGCTTTCGAACTGCTAGGTTGGCAAAAGCTGGGACAAGGAACGGGAGTTCCCTCCATGACGCGGCGCTGGGGATTCGAACTGCCGAACTGCCCACCTTCCTGATCGACAAGCTCAGTGTCTTAGCCACTGAGCCACCGCGTCCCTTCCTCTAGAGTAGACCTACCCAGTTCCTGCAACCCTTCTTCATATGTTTTAGTCTCCAAGCCTTAAATCATCCTAGTTCAGGGGTGTCAAAGTCAAGGCCCGGGACCTGAATCCGGCCCGTGAGGTGCTTAGATCTGCCCTGGAAACAGCGAAGGACCAGCCCACGGTGCCTCTGCCAGTGAAAATGGAGATAGCGAAGGCCACCCCCTCCCCCCCCGCACCCTGTTTTCACTGGCGGAGGGTGTGCAGGAGGCTGTCTTGGCCGAAAACGGAGCTCGGGAGCCTGTTTTCTCTGGCAGAGTGCTCGGGCACCCCCAAACACGAGTGATGTTGAGCTGGCCATGCCCACCCGGGCCCCCGAGGTCAAACACAACCCTGAGGTGTCCCTGAATGAAACCAACACCCCTGGCCTAGTTGCTCTTCATGGAGGACTTTACAAAGAGGGTACTAGGGGATTCCTGAAGGCAAACCTGCAGCTTGTAGCATTTCTAGGTTGCGGAGATCCACCGAGGGAGCGGATGCGATGCAAACCATTGGCTGCTTGGACTGATGGGGGGAGGGAATGGGGGGGAATCCACACACACCTGTTCCCTGGCAGCCTCTCCAACTGGCAGGACTTTGGGGACCCCCAGTGGTGCCTTGAAGAAGGGCTGCCTCATCCTCTGCAGATGCCAGAACCTCCTTTGTGGGGGGGGGGGGCTCCAGCTGCTCTCCGAATACCCTGCCAAAAGTGGGGCTGGAGCCCCTCTCCCTTTTGTGGGGAAAGAGATGTAGTGCCTGACCCTTTTGTCTCTTAGAAAAAAGCTTTTCCTAACTTCTGGTTCGATGGGGAGACATTCCCTTCTGACTGTATTTGAGGGGTTCTTGAAATAATTTCATTACAAGCGTTGTTGTTAGTTGCGAAGTCATGTCCGACCCGTCACGACCACATGGACCACGTTCCTCCAGGCCTTCCTGTCCTCTACCGTCCTCCAGAGTCCATTTAAGCTCACACCGACTGCTTCAGGGACTCCATCCAGCCCCCTCCTTCTCTGCCGCCTCCTTCTTCTTCTATTGCCCTCCATCGTTCCCAGCCTTCGGCTCTTCTCCAGTGAGCCTTTCCTTCTCACGAGGTGGCCAAAGTCTTTTGAGTTTCAGCTTCAGGATCTGGCCTTCTAAAGATCTCTAGGACCGGCCGGTTGGATGGCCTTGCAGTCCAAGGGACTCGCTGGAGTCTCCTCCAGCCTCCATTCTTCAGCGCTCAGCCTTCCAACTTTCACACCCATCCATTGCAACTGGGAGAAACCATAGCGATTGCAATTTACATTTATTGTATTTACATTGCAAGCATATGAAGAGTTAAAAACTGGTGGGGTTTTTTTTTGTCTGTTGCCAACACATAATTAATTTCCAGAGTCTTGCCACAGGAAGGATAGGCAAGGCCCCTTGATGGTTCTCAAGAGATTAAAACAGATGAAACGACCATCCTAACGCCTGGTCTGAGCCAGGGTTATCCTGGCTAACTCTGGTTTGTCAAATCGGGTTTCTGCCAGGTGGGTAGACAGGGGTCCCTGGGTGTGAGCAGGGCAGGTTTTTCTGCACATTCATTGTGTCTGGGGGCTTAAGGGATGAAGAGGGTCCCTTAGCCCAGGGGTCTCCAACCTTGGCAACTTTAAGACTTGTTGGACTTCAACTCCCAGAATCCCTCAGCCAGCATTCACTGGTTGAGGAATTCTGGGAATTGAAGTCCACAAGTCTTAAAGTTGCTCAGGTTGGAGTTCCTTGCCTTAGCCAGATGTTCAGAAAATTGGGACCCTGTCCCCAGCGGCGCTCATCACAGTTCTGGGGTCCAAAGAGAAAATCGTCCAACCTGGTTCCTCCACCTCTCTCTCTCTATCATGTTAACTCAGCCAAGGTTAGTTTAGAGCGTTAGCTCCACGTAAGCAGGTTGTGGCTTCATGCAACGTCCAATCTGGGTCAGGGATTACAGATGCGAAGATTAAAGAGCTGGCAGAACAACTGGTGGAAGAGGGCTGCCTTTGTGGAACAGGGCAAGGGGAGGATTTGATGATCTGAAAACGCAGAGAGTTGTTGCAACTGGACCGGTCTGGTTCTGCTCTGGGGTCAAAAAAAAAATCCCATGCCCGTTTGGGGGTGGCACTGGCACCCATTGCTGTTGCAAACTCCTCTCCGGGGTTCTGCCAGGGCCCCCTGATGCCCCAGGTGCTCTTCCTGCCTCCCAGAAGTGACTTAGGCAGTTGGCAGAACAAAAGTCCAGGGCAGAAGCAGCCTCTCTACTCCCCAGCCCTGAATTCTCCTTTGAAGAGAGGGAAGAATTCGTTTCCTCCCTGGGGATGGATCTGGCCTCTCGCCTCTTACGCTTGGGGACAGCACAAGGGCCTCCCCGCTCCCTCCAGCTTCACCAATCTGATGCTGTTCCGAAGGGAATCTAGCTGGTCAGACCGGTTCTATGGAACTGGTTGTTACGATTCTGCGCAGTTCGGAGAACCAGCAAATTGTGCCCCTGGCTGGCCCCTCCCCTCCCACTCACTCCTGGCATGCGCTCCATCAAACTTGCCTGTGTTTGATAAATTGCTGCACCGGGAGATTTAGATTAGCTAGAAAGCAGGAAATTGTTGGATTTCTTGCTTTCTAGATAATCTAAAAGCAGAGCTGAATCTTAGAACTGAAGCTTCTATGTTTCAGTGCAAACTCTGGTAGCAGATTGCAGAATGGTAGATCTCTGAATGAATCTGTGATTCTGTGAGCAACTCAATCTGCCTACCTGCTTTGCCTGATTTGGGGTAAAAGTTGCTCTTTTTTTCACAAAAGATTCAATATTTACATAAATATTTATAATATTTATACATACAAGCCATGCCTAGCCTGTCACATGACCACCAAGCCACACCCATCAATTAGGCCACACCCACAGAACCGGTTGTTAAATTTGAATCCCACCCCTGCCAAAGCTCCTTAAGTCACAAGCAGTAAAGAGGCCATTTAAGCTGGACTTTCCCACCTGCAGCCTGCCTTCCCACATTGGGTCACACTTCCCTGCCTCCTGTTTGCTTGGGCAGCCAGATCAAGGGCAGATTACGGGTAGTCCTCAACTTACGGCCACCATAGAGCCCAAAATTTCACATTGTTAAGCGAGACAGATGTTAAGTGAGCTGTGCCCCATTTTACGGCATTTTGTGCTACCGTTGTTAAGCAAATCCTTGCATTTGTTAATAACATGGTTGTTTAAGTGAATGCCCCCCCCCATCGACTTTTCTTGTCTGAAGGTCTCAAAAGGGTATCACGTCACCCCGGGACACTGCAAATGGTCACAAATAGGAGTCAGTTGCCAAGTGGCTGAATGTTGATCATGTGACTATGGTACAGAGGCCATAAATGTGAAAAACTGTCATAACCAGGGGTGGGATTCTACTGGTTCAGACTGGTTCAGTAGAACCGGTTGTTACGATTCAACGCAGTTCAGAGAACCAGCAAATCATGGCCCTGGCTGGCCCCTCCCCTCTCCGTCCACCCCTCCCCTCCCCACCCAGTCAGTCCTTATTGCGCACATGCGCGACATTGCTGACTGCATTCTCCCCAACCTGCCCCACCCAGTCACTCCTTAAGGTATTTCTTTTTTTTCCCTCCCGATGATCAGCTGTTCCAATGATCAGCTGTTGGTCGCATCCCCCTTGCTGTCTTACTGCTTCGCCCAGGAGGCTTCCCTGAGGCCCAGGAGGCAAAAAAAACCCAGAGCACAGGGGGTGGGTGCTGAAAAAAAAAAGAGGCCATGCCCACCCAGTCACATGGCCGGTCATAACTTGCCCTTTTCAGTGCTGCTGCAGCTTCGAACGGTCACTACGTGAACTGCTGTAAGCCGAGGATTAACCTGTAGCACGCGGTGTGCAGACAGGTCCGTGTGCAAGGGACAGCGCAAGACGTTGTCTCTGGGCTACGCACGCTGTGGCTCTGCACACCTTTCGGCCACGGCTTCCCCAGGCCAGCCAGGCAGGCAGGCAGGCGACGGGGCGGTCTCCGGCCAGTGGGGGCAGCCCCTTTCCCACACTTGCCCTTCCCACCCTTCACCCCCAACCCCCCTTCTTCTTCTGTCCCTCAGGTGGCTTCACAGACGCTGCCAAAAAGAAAGTCCTGGCCATCCTTGGCTTCCAGAACCTGCACCCGGAAAAGAACACTTGGTGGGTACACAAAAGGGGTCGAGGTGTGGGTGGGTGGGGGTTTGCTCGTCCAGGGTTGAGGCTAGTAATGGGGCCATTCCTAGCCCAAAGGTACTCCAAAGCTCATCATCCCTAGCCAGGGGAAGCCCATGGATGGGCTAGCAATACCCTGGGCAGGTGCGCAGGAGGTTGTGGGAGCAGGTGTCGCTTCAGTGCCTGTGTAAAAATGCCGCTTTCCGCACTGGAGAGAATGGAAGGCAACCCCTGGCGTCTTTGCATCTTCTCAGCGAAGGAACCGGCACGTTTCCAGGCTCCGATATCTACCGCCTGGTCGAGCAAGTGGACGGCCAGCTGAAGGACTCAGTCAGCAAAGTCTTGGAGGACGAAAGGTAGGTGCTGGCAGCAGAGGGGCCTGGACTTGGCCAGGGAGGTGGGTCGGGCCCCAGGTTCCCCTCGGTCTCCTTCTGGTTGCCCCCTCCTCCAAGGTTAAAGTGCCCCTGATTCTGGAGGGCAAGGCAGTGGGGTGCAGCTTCCATCAGTGGACCCTGGTTTGGGGCTTCTCAACATCAGTGAGAAGTCGGTGGAAGAGATCTCTTGGCTGCTTCCAACATTTTTATCCTATGTTCTTAAGAGTGGACTTGCTTCCCCCTGGTTAGACCTCCTGCTCTGTTTTCAGCCAGTCCTCGTCTTGTTCAGAGTATTGCAGCGTAAATTCAGCGCCAGAAAAGTAAATAAGATGGCTGAGGCTTCATTTAACTTCTTTATAAACACATAAAGTAAATTTTACAATACCAGCTGTAGATTTCTCCAACAGATTCAGAGCAGAACAGGAACTCAGGAGCTGAGAAACAGGCATCAGTTTCACTTTAGTTCAGCAGGCAAGCAAGACACCCAGCAGAGGAGAGAAGCAGTTTCACTTTCAATAGACAGACTCAGAGCTCAGCGTAGCTGCAGAGCTTAATATAGAGCCACGCCTAGGCTACTTCTAGTTTCAGTTTCCAAACCGTCTTCATTGGCTGACATAATTGCTCTGCCTATTCATTGGCTGACCTTATTACCATGCTCTATTCCAGTTCATGAATATACTCTGACACGTCTCACAACCACAACTGAACCCAAAATTTATGTGGCTAAGCAAGATAGTTGTTAAGTGAGTTTTCTCCCATTTTATGACCTTTTTTGCCACAGTTGTTAAGCGAATTAAGTTAGTGACAGGGTTGTTAAGAATCTGGCTTCCTCATTGGCTTTGCTTGTCAGATGATCACAAAAGAGAAAATTCACAAATGTTATAAAACCCTAAGGGTGCTTTTCAAAAGGAAACTGGACTTTCTTGTTTTTTTCCCCCCTTGAAAACCTTTCACTACTAATCCAAGAAGCTTCTTCAGTTCTTCAGAACTGACTGGGGAATTCTGGGAGCTGAAGTCCACCCATCTTAAAGTGGCCGAGGTTGAAAGATACTGGACTCTATTTAAACTGGTGTAAATTATTGTTGTTACTGGCAGCCAAGGGTTAGGAAGGCAGGGACTGGTAATGAGAGCCATAACCTTCAAAGGCTAGGATTAGGAGCCTTGGTGGCGCAGGGGTTAGAATGCAGCATTGCAGGCTGACTCTGCCCACTGCTAGCAGTTCGAATCTCACCAGGCTCAAGGTTGACTCGACCTTCCATCCTTCCAAGGGGGGTAAAATGAGGACCCAGATTGTTGGGGAGGCAAGAGGCTGACTCTGTAAACCACTTAGAGAGGGCTGTAAAAGCACTATAAAGCGGTATATAAGTCTAAGCGCTATTGCTATTTTCCTTCCTTCCCCCTCCTTCCTTCCTTCCTTCCTTCCTTCCTCCCTCCCTCCCTCCCTTCCCAGTGGTTAGAATGCATTATTGCAGGCAGTTCGAATCTCACCAGGCTCAAGGTTAACTCAGCTTTCTCTCCTTCCAAAGTGGGTAAAAGGAGGACCCAGATTGTTGGGGGCAAGAGGCTGACTCTGTAAACTGCTTAGAGAGGGCTGGAAAAGCCCTGTGAAGCGGTATATATAAGTCCAAATGCTATTGCTAAAGAAGGAGGGAAGGAAGGAAGGAAGGAAGGTAAGTGGAAGGAAGGAGGCCATCTTGGTGCAGTGATTAGAGTGCAGTATTGCAGGTTGACTGTGCCCACAGCCAGCAATTCGAATCCCACCAGGCTCAAGATTGACTCAGCCTTCCATCCTTCCGAGGTGGGTCAAATGAGGAGCCAGATTGTTGGGGGCAAGAGGCTGGCTCTGTAAACCGCTTAGAGAGGGCTGTGAAAGCATTGTAAAGCAGTCTATAAATCCATACACTGCTACTACTTTATGGCTGCTGTCCAATTCCAGGGAGTCAGGCAGGGTCGTCTCCTCCTTCAGCTGACTTTCTTGTCTCACCCGCAAGGATTTTGTTCAAGCTTCACCAAAACTTTTTCTCTCTCTAACACGGCAGCTCCATCAAGGGATGGTTCAGCCCATATCACCGCAAGCACCAGTTTGGCAACCCACGAAACATGGAAAGTTTCGGCAGCAAAGTGCTCAAGTGAGTGGATAGTGGAGGGGCTGGATCCCCGAGGGGGCGTCCAGAAAACCTTCCCCATCCCGGTTCCTCTCCCTCCCCGTGTTTGTGTAAAAGGACAAATCTTCCCCTTCAGTGGAGCTTCCCTATCAAATTCAGTTCGTCCCCCAGACAAATGGCATCTTCCAAGAGCCGGTCCAGAAGTGGATGCAAAGAGAAAGGAAGACAGATGTAGTGGAAGATTTAAAAAACAACAACAACAGTCTGTCACTGTATGAGAATACGTAGAATGCCCAGAGCGATGGCTGGCCGGGGAATTCTGGAAGTCCAGCAGTCTTAAAGCTGCTAAGGTTGGAGATCCCAGCTCTAAGAGGCCGAGGGGCCCGTAATGGCACAGGGGCTGGGCTCCCATCTCTGGCTGGCTGCCAACTCTCCCCCCCACCCCCCCCGTTCTGACCAAGGCTTCCTGAAACACCAACAAACACCCGTTAAATCCAAAACCCGTTTATTTTAGTTCAACGGCTGTGAATTATCTCCATTCACTGCCCGTAATGAATCTCAGCCAATTATAAATAGTCCCACGGACGTTTGCCCAAGTTCTTCGGGAGAAGCCTGATAAGAGCGCACCTTTATCTTACTCGAAGTGCTGCCAATTAGTCTTTCAAACCCAAACGGAGCACAAATTCACCACGGAGCTTTCAGGTTCCAAACCGACCAGAGCAAACAACGTTGCAAAGGTTCCTGTCCCCTTGCACTTCCTTTATATCCCCTCCCAGCCTTACTCCCGAGTCGCTGCTTTTGTCTCAGCTGCTCCTGCCTTCTAGCAGCTCTGCACACAGGCGCACTGGGAACAGGCTCCCGTTGCTCCTCTGCCTCGCTGCTGCCAGATTCTGGAGGCTCCTGAGGCAGCCCATAACTCCCAGGTGGTCCTGGTCTCTTCTCTGTATCGGACGCAGGACCCTCGTCTGACTCCTCCCCAGACTCCCGGACTGGTTCCTGTTCTTCCCCCACTGCCCGATTCTGCTGCCGTCTCCGCAGGCTGCCAGCAGACCCCAACACCCCCAGCCTCAGCCAGGCATCCCGCTCTTTTCTCCCCCCACCAGAGTCCACGAAGAGTGGGAGAGCATCGTCCAGAACCTGCGCTCGCACATGGAGAGCATCTATTTCCCCGACACCGTGGAGGAATGGATGGAAGAGAATGTCAATCCCCACATGGACCGCTTGCGCGAGTTTGTCCGGGACTTCAAAGAAGTCATCCGCCTGAATGCCCGGCCCAAGACCCTCTAGGGAAGGGCTCCCTCCCAGGCACAAAGGGGGGGCCCGTTCGTGGTTCAGTCCAATTTGTGGTTTTTTTTTTAAACTTGAAAGAACTTGAGGTTGGAACGGGGAGAGGTGGGGGGGGGGCTTCCTTCCAGGAAAGGGTTTAGTGCCTCTTGTAGCTCTGGGCCACCAAACTCCGTTTCTCGCCAGCTTTGATGGATTCCACCCCCAGGTTGGCACCTCTCCCCCAACCCCCCCCACCCACCCCCCGGCGATGGTGAATCTGTGGACCTGTTTGGATGGGGAGGAGTAATTCTTGGAGGGAGGGCGCTCGCTGAAGTTTTGGTCCTGGTTTCCATTCCATCCCATTCCTTTCTTTTTCTTCCCTTTCAACGCTCTCAGGACTCGCACGGTTGGTAGTCTGGCCTTCCACACACACCCCCAACCCCCTCTAGTGCTTGCTCCTGGGCAGAGAAAGTGCCACGGGGAAGTGGGGAACGACGGTCACACATTTGGACAGAGACGGAGGTGCGGGCACTGCTGAACGGTGCTGAATAGGACAAAAGAGAACGAGAACGTCCGCCTTTCCCACACCCTCCTTTGAAAGTCCCTTCTCTTGTCTGAAAGCGGGTAGATTCACTTTCCCCACCCCCCACCCCACTTGAAACTTGGTCCATTCTCACCTTTCGTAGGTTACAAGCTTCTTCCTTTCGCTGGGGGACAAGAACGGCAACGTTTGCTCAGCTGTGGGCAGGATAGAGCAACGGTGGCCTCTTGGAATGGAGGCCAGAAACTTTTTTGGGGGTGGGGAGGTTTTGAACCTTCCTTCTGAGACAGCAGACCAGACGAAAGCTTGTTCTTTGGTGGCAACCCAAGTTCTCCAGAACATGGGATCAAGGGAGCAGCCCTGCGGGTGGGGCAAAAGACCCCACGTCTTGCTGCTGCCCCCCACTCCCCCCCCAATCTGGCAGCTCCCAGGGCCTCTTGCCCCCTGCAGAATTCAGCTTGCAGCCCTCTAGCTAAAATCTTCCTGACGGTGGAAAGACTCACGTGTCCTCGTGGACCGTGACTTGGTTTTCTCAGGGAGCATGTAAAAGGACCTTCCCGTTTGCCACCCGCCCTAGTGTCTTGGTGAGACCCTTCGCCTTGTCCCTGGGGAGGGGAATTGCAAAGGCAGCGCCCCCCCCCACTCTGCCATCCAGCCCTCCTGCCGAAGGGGAGGGGGTGGCGTGCATCCTTTCTCCTGCTCGCGGCTGCTCGTCCTACAGTGGGACCAGCTCACTCGGCTCCCGGGCAGCCCAAGCGATTGGCAGGCATGTAACTGAGCTCCCCACCAGGTGCCAGGTGGAAATAGGCAGGCATTTTGAAATGGCAGGCGAGGAAGCAGCCAGGGAGGGGGGTGCAGCCGCCGCCCTGCAGAGGGGAGTGACGCTCACAGATAGCCTTGCCAGGCAGGACACCCCCTCCGGGGAGTCCCTGATGGTCCCCGGATATCCTGCCCTGCTCCTCTTGGCTGATGTGCAGCCCAGGGCAGGGAATGGGCTTGGCCCAAAGCGGGTGCCCTTTGCTCTGGTGAGCCTATGGCTTTCATCCTAACCCCGCCTTACCTGGGTGTCAGATTCGATGCGCAAGGGGCCCAGAGCTGCTGTTTGGCACCTCCTGAGCTGCACGTAAGTCTTTGGCTCCTGTAATTGTGGGGCAGACATGGAGGGTGAGGTGTGGATCCCCCTCGCTGCTTTCCCCAAGAGAGGAATGGGGGGGGGGAAACCTGGGCTCCCCCGGGTGGTCTCTGCCAAGGAAAGCAGGAGGAGTGGGCTGACCGTTTCCCCCTCCTCAAAGGAGCAGCTGCAGGGTCCCTTCCCACCAGGAGAGGCTCTGGGGTTGCCAACGGACCTGTTTCGTGAGGCGGCCTCCGAGTTAGTTGCTGTCGTGAAGAGTTAATTGTACAGGAGAGTTGCTGCTGTGGTGCCCAGGACAATAAAGTATTTTTTTATAAAGATGGGCTCCTCTGTTGGCAAAAGCCGGGAGGTTTTGGGGGCTCAACAGGCAGGAATTGCAGGACCTGTGTTGACCCCCCCCCCCCAAAAAAAAACCTCCTGGTTCAAAGGAGGAACAGTTCTTGAGGCAGGGAGGGGGTTTGCGTAGAACTTCCACATGTCCTCTTGAGAAACCATGTTATACTAATGTCAAAACAACCATTTAAGATTTTTAGACAAAGCTACACAACCATTGAGATGAATCACGGGGTAGTAGCAACCTATTCAGGTGGTGAATAACGTCGCACAGCTACGCACACATTGATCCATGGGGAACAACGTCTGTAAACGGGCTCATCTGAAGTGTGGGTTCGTATAGATCAGCTCCACTGTGCAAAGCCGTGTTGTGTGAGCTCAGCTCTTGTGGTTGGGCAAACTCGACCAGTTGTGGTTTACCAATGGAACGTGGCTCGGCATGGTTCCGAAACCAAGGGATTAGGTGCCCGGGGAAGAACTCCGCTATTCGTAGTCTGTGCTGAAAGCTCATTTTTCTGTAGCTAATAAGCAGGTTCCTCTAAACCGACCCCACCTTAAGAATGCAGAAATATTTGGGGTTTGGGGTTGGTTTCCATCCTGGCAGGCCCAGGAAGGGCCTTCAAATTAGGCACTTCTGCAGCTTCCCTGCAATTGCGCCAGAGCCGAGGGCCCAAGAGGTTTCTTGCTTAGCGGCTGACTTTCCGGTAAGGAGCTGATCTGGGCCCAGAAACAATATCCGTTGCAGCCTTGCATTGCCGCTGCTGTTTGCCAGTCGGGGGCAGCTGATTGACGCAGAGTTTGTGTGTCTGGCTCCGGTGGCTGTTTTCAGCTCCTGGGATTTTCTCCTCCTGAATTTCAATAGGAAAATGAGGCCAGAGGCCGTCTGGTGAAGGTGCCCAGCCCTTCCCTAGTTTCAAGCTTCCCCAAAGCTACCATAATTTTTATTTCAATGCCTCCACGCTGCAGATTAGGACGGTAAACTTTCCCCTTGCACGTACGTGCTAGTTGTTTCTGGCTCTAGGGGGGCGGTGCTCCTCTCCGTCACAAAGCCGAAGAAGAGCCAGCGCTGTCCGAAGACGCCTCCGTGGTCATGTGGCCGGAGGAATAAAGGCCGAAGGCGCATGGAGAACCACCAAAGGGGTTCCTGTTCTTCTATTTGCATTTTTTACGTGCTTTCGGACTGCTAGGTTGGCAGAAGCTGCCGGGGCAAGGAACGGGAGCTCACCCCGTTACGTGGCGCTAGGGATTCGAACGCTGCAAATTAGCACTTGCCAGTTAAGCCTTGGAACAGACCCCCAGCTGCCCGCAGCTCCTAAAGTCGGTCAGGATCACATGGTGGTGCCCTTGGCCCTTCAGAAGGAGCACAGGTTGGCCTTGAAAGAAGCAGGAGAGCCTTTGAGCTTTGGAGATCTTGGAGAAAACCAAGAAAACAAACCCATGAATCATTGATCACAACGACCCAGATTCTCTCTCGAGGCACCGATGGTCAGGCTCAGCCTCTCATATTTAAACATGTTCTGTGCCAGCCTGACTCCCTTGAGAAATCTCTAAAAGTGGGAGGAAAGAAGAGGAAGACAAGCAGGAAGATGGATAGGTTCAATTACCACTGCAATTAATTTGCCGGGATAGCTAAAAGTTCAGGTCGAGGACAGATCAGCCTGCTCCTGAGAAAGTCGGCCCCTGTGGTTGCTAAGAGTTAGCATCCATTTCAGGGCACCTTGTTAATCAGTCAAGCCTGACTTTCCATTCCTGGTTTAAAAATATATATATATATTCTGTGGTTGCCAACGATATGAATGGAAAAAAAATAGTAATTGTTTAAATGCAGGTAAAGATGAGCTTCTGCCCAAGAAGTTACTTTAAAATATTGGAGCATACTTGAAAACGGGATAAAAGTTATGTTTTTGAGTACGTGCATTTCCATTCTAGTTGGTGGAGTCATTGGAGGTGCAGGGAAGAACTTCAGGGCACCTAGAGGGATGGGCAGCTGGGGGCTTGCATGGTTCAGGGGACCCCCTAGGTCAGATTCTGTGCAGTTGGGAGAACCCGCAAATCCCCCTCCTGGCTGGCCCCGCCCACCCCTCCCAGGAATCCCCACGCGGCCCGATTTGGATGCAGGTAAGTGCAGGGCGCATACGGAGGCTCAGGGAGGGTGAAAAATGGGCCTCCCGGAAATTTGGGAAAGCCCGTTTCCGGTTTCCAGAGAGCCTCCGGAGCCCGGGGAGGCCATTTTCACCCCCCTGGAGGCTCAGGAAAAGCCTCCGGAGCCAAGGGAGGGCAAAAACGCTCCCCCCCACCCGCCGTGGTGCAGGAGCTGACTGACTTAGCCGTGCCCAGCCAGCAACTGGGCCAAGAATCCTTTGCTAAAAATGTGAAGCCCACCCTTGTTACCATGGTCCCCAAATGATGCTAAGATTCTAGAAAGAGTGCAGAGAAGAGCAACAGAGATGACTAGGGAACGGGAGGCTAAACCGTATGAAGAATGGTTGCAGGAATTGGGTACGTCTAGTGAAAAGAAGGACTAGGAGTGACAGGATAGCAGTCTTCCCACATTTGAGGGGCTCCCACAGAGAGGAGGAAGGGGTCAAGTGATCCTCCCAAGCACCTGAAGGCAGGACAAGAAGTAACAGATGGAAACTTATTAAAGAGAGATCCAATCTAGAATTAAAGAGAAATATCCTGATAGAACAATTATCCAGTGGAATAGCTTGTCTCCAGAAGCGGTGGCTGCTCCATCAAGAAGAAATTGGACAATCATTTGTCCGGAATGATACAGGCTTTCCTACTTGAGTAGGAGGGTGGACTAGAACAGGGGTCAACCTTTGGAACCTCAGGGACCACCAAACTCGTAATTTTAGATCCGAGGGACCACTAACTGGTTCTGTGGGTGCGGCCTAATTTGTGGGTATAGCTTGGTGGTCATGTGACTGGCTGGGCATGGCTTGTATGTAAATATTATAAATTTATATTTATATCAATATTGAATTTTTTTATAAAAAAGAGAGCAACTTTTACCCAAAATCAGGCAAAGCAGGCAGTCAGGTTGAGTTGCTCTCAGAATCACAGATTCATTCAGAGATCTATCTATCTGCCATTGGCTAGCTCAGTCTGTCACATAAAATTTGCTAGCAAGCAAACTCAACAAAATTAACTCACAACACACCATGTATGTAAATATTGATTTTTTTTTTTATTCAAAAAAGAGCAACTTTTACCCCAAACCAGGCAGATTGACCTCGCTCACAGAATCATTCAGTGATCTATCTATCTGCCATCGGCTAGCTCGGTCTCTTAAATTTGCTTGCGGTGAGTCTGCACTGAATTTGCTTGCAAGCAAACCTTCTGTCCTAAGGGAGGTTTGGCTGTACTGAAAGCAGAGCCGAAGATCTAAAGACTAGCTAGAAAGCAAGAAATCCAACCATTTCCTGCTTCCTAGCTAATCTAAATCTCCCGGCAAAGCAGAACAGATGATGGTCGGAAAAAGGAAAAATAGCAATTTAGCAGGCAAGTTTACCGGGTGAGGAGTGAGTGGACGGGGAGCGTTCCCGCGGGCCATGTGGGCTGAGCAGCCTTGTGTTTCTGCGCAGCCTGGATTAATTGCTTTGGCAGGGGGGTGCTCTGGGGGTGAGATTTCTCTGCGGCCCACCAAAATTTTCTCATGGCCCACCAGTTGGCGACCGCTGAACTAGATGGCCTCCAAAGCCCCTTCCAATTCCGTAACATTTGCTCAGGTAGAGGAGCAGCCGAGCAGGTAATTCCTCCTTTTCTTCCAGTCCACCTAGGCGGGAGGAGGCCCTACAGGTTCCCCTCCCTCCCCCAGCGAGAAGAGTCTTCCGACTCCTGCGCCGGTTCTTTTCAGCGGAAGAAATGTTGCGCTCGCCCCCCAGGGAAGAATCTGGGTCATTCTTGCAGGAGCAGATCCTCTCCTGGAAGGAGACGCGCCTCTTTGACACAAAGGTAGCCAGCTTTGTCTCCTGCAGGGAAAAGCTGCTTTGTGGCTGAATGGGGCCAAGTCCCTGTGGCAGATGCTCATGGCTGAATCTGGGCCTCTGGGCCTGGGCCTGCAGCCAGCCTTCCCTGGGCCAAAGAACTGGATGCAAAGGCAGCCATTCCTTGTGTTTAGAAAGCTCTCGTGCAAGGAGAAAACATCCCTCAAAGCGAACAAGCGCATGGAGCAGTTTTTCTCAACCTTGTCAAGTTAAAGAAGGGCAGCTTTCAACTCCCAGACTTCCCCAGCCAGCTATGGGAGTTGAAGTCCACCCTTCTTTAACTTGACAAGGTGGAGAAGCTCTAGGAAAGAAGACATGAAATCCCATTGGTGCTCAGAAGGGGTCTTGTTTCCACAGAGGCAGCAAGGAAAATGGGTTTATATTTCTCTACGGAGCGGAGAGCTGGTCTCAGAGAGAAAGCCACTTGAAGAGACTAGAAGCATTTGAAATGTGGATTTACAGGCGGCTGTTTTACGTATATAAGTTGGGTTGACAAAATCAGAAATGAGGAGGGGATAAGCCGCCTGGGAAAGCCAAGGGAAATCATCCAAACCATCAAAAAGCAAAAGTTAGAATATTTTGGACATATGATGCGACGACACCTGAGAAAATACGGCCTCCTTCACTTAATCCTCCAGGGAAAGATTGAAGGCAAATGAGGTCCAGGCAGAAGAAGAACACCAGGGCTTCAAAATCTAAGGGGCCGGTTTGGACAAAACTCAACAGCCCTTTTTCATGTGGCTGTTGATAAAAATAGGATTGCCAATATGATCACCAACGTCCGATGACAGATATGCAGGGGTGGGCGGCTACTGGCTCGCACCGGTTTGAGTGACCTGGATGTTCATTTTACATCTGGTTCGACAAACTGGTAGTTGTAACGACTGGCTAGCCCTGCTCCCCCTGCCCCTCCCCTCCCAGGAGTCTCCACGTAGCCCATTATGGATCCCAGGTAAGCAGAGGGCCCATGCAGAAGCTCAGGGAGGGTGAAAAACGGGAGGCTGTTTTCGCCCTCCTGGAGGCTCGAGGGAAGCCTCCGGAGTCCAGGGACGGCGAAAACGCTCCCCCCTGCCAAGGTGCAGGAGGCTGACTAGGCCACGCCCACTATAGCCACACCCACCCAGGATTGGGACAGAGAACCAGTTGCTAATTTTTTTTGAAGCCCACCCCTGCAGATATGGCACAAGAACATAAATCTTGCAGTCATCTGGTCATTAAGACTCTTTCTGAGAATGATTGAGGCCATTTGGGGGGTTTATCCATGCCCTCAGGGTCATGTGAATCCTGTAGCCTGAAATTTTTCTGCAAAGCCTTCCATTCTTCAACGTTCAATCAGAACTGAAGAAGCTTCTTGGATGAGAAGCGAAAGGTCTTCAAGCAAAGCAAGAAAATCCAGTTGCCTTTTGTAAGAAAGCATCCTTGAGACAACCATAACTTGGATGACTGAGAATCTCCAGAGACACCGACCCTGGGGAACAACTTCTGAAAACTCCTAGTAACTAGGTAATAAGTGTCCAGTAATGTTCCTAGGAGAATTTTTTTTCAGGTGTATGTTTACAGGTGAGTCGAGATGCTTTTTCCCTTCACGGAGACTGCACAGTATTCACTGTTGCCAATGTAGAGACTCAACAAAGCAGCATATGACTTACAAGCGGCTTTATATTTATTTATGATTACTGATATATTTGTTTGTTTTTTTAATTATGTATTATAGTTCGTCTTATTCCCATCAGTATCCTCTCGCACAGCGGAAAACTGCCTGGCTGCTGCCATTAAAGAGCGGGCCCCATAGCATTCGCCAGCTTTCCTCTCCCACTCCCGCTCTCCCAATTAAATATTGTTTAAAATATTCTTTTGATGAAAAATAAATAAACCGCCAGCCTCATCTTTCCTTCCAAGGAATCCTCTGGGATTCCCCCCCAGTACTCTCCTTGAAAGCGGAAATAAAAGGTAACGGGAAACGGGAGGGCAGAGAGGATGGGTGGGGTTGGGGAACGGCCCTGAGAATCTCTGCCCAGGTGACCACAGGGGTTCCAATACCCAAAATGGCGGCCCTAACCCAGTCTCTTGGCCTTCCGGTCAAAGGGGCATCCTGTGGTCTATTTTTTTTTTTCTTCCGTTCAGTCAGGCCTCACTCTTGGAGACTGGAGAAATCTCTGCAATTCTTTTTGGCAAGGTTTTCCAGAAGAGGTTTCCACAAGGCTGGAAGGGAGGTGACTGGCCCAAGGACACCCAGCTGGCTTTGTGCCCAACTCAGGCCTCCTGGTTTCTAGCCCGATGCCTTCACCGCCACACCAATCGGCCTCTCATCCTGTGTAATTAATTAGTTGCACGCACTTTTTTGTGAGGGTGCCTGTGGACAGTGGTGTGAGGGGGAGGGAGAGAGAAAAGAAAGTAAAACCAACTGGAAGAATCCTCCCTCTTAAATCCAAGCTAAGTCCTGGTTGTATCAAGCCCCTTTTAATATACTTTTATTTCTTTAGATGTAGGTTACTGTGTCCATCACAAAAGAAAAGACAGGAAAGGAAAGGAAGAAAGGTGAAATAAAATAAATAATTTGGGAGGAGGGTTTTAACTGAATATGAGGAGGGTGAATTATTCATTCATTGGTCTGTCAAGACCCTGGGAGCATATTTGTGAAGCCTCTGTGTTCTTTTATGTGCCAAATAAGAGAGAGAGAGAGAGATGTTTGTTCTCGCATGTGATGGTGAATTTCCTGAGGCGGAGCCTTGTTTAGCCTCGTTCCTTGCTCAGCCTCTTACTCACACCTCCCTGGACCCTGATGGGTTAGGGTTGGGCCCTTCCTTCCAAGCCTCATCTGCTCTTGGGGATGCCTTTGGAGAAAGCAGGGCAGGGCAATGGGCGGTGCCAAGGCGTTGAGGCCTGTCCTGGGTGCGTATCCCACCTATTCAACAAGTGACAAGGAGATCTTCAAACGGTTTGAGGATGAACCACTAGTTGGACAAATCTGAGAAAGGCTGCACTTTCCTCTTCGTGAACTTGAAACCAGGGGGAATGTTCCGGTGACCTAGAGGTGGAGCTCTTGCCTCACAATCAGAAGTCTGTAAGTTCAATCCTAGGCAGGATTTTTGATCTGCTGAACAAAACTCGGCATTGGTGACAGGAAGGGCATCCGGCCATTAAAACTAGCTCCATTCAGACTCCACTCCACAAGGGATGATGGGGTCATTAAATGAAGATGATGATGATGACTGGGGGAGAACTACTCTCTAATCCTTTTCCCAGGGCAAGGCTCGCTCCCCTGCCCCTCCTGGATCAGGCTCCTCAGCCAGGCTACAGGCAATTGCAGAGAAGGTGGGACCCTCACCTCAGCCTTTGGTTGTCTCAGCATTGGAGAAGTTGCAAAAAATATCCCACCCACCAGCCTTCACTTCTCTGAAAAGAACTCTGAAAACAAATTCAAATTTTAGAATAGGAATAAGAACTGGTAGGCAAAACAGAAAAAAATAAATCTGCTTGGCAGTGCGTGAAATGGGTCGGCTTTCTAGCTCTTTTTTATTTTTTAATTGTTTTTTAATTCCTCTTTTGCACTCAAGGGTGGTATCTCAAGGGTAGCTGATTTGCACCAAACTCACCGGCCTCATCTTGGACAGGTTTCCTTAATATTCTTCCAAAAAGTGCCTTTCTTTTTCCCCTCCAGCAACTCTGGAATCTGGTTTTATGCAAAGGAAATAATTGGCTAGATAAAAGACGCTCCGTCCTACATTATGTCATCTATATACAGGAAGTCCTCTACGTACAACCACAAATCTTGAACCCAAAAATTCTGTTGCTGAATGAGACAGGCATTAAGTGAGTTTTGCCCCATTTTATGACCCTTGCCACAGTTGTTAAGTGGATCACTGCATTTTTCAAGTTAATAACATGGTACACTAGACTAGAATAGACTAGAATAAAATAGAATAGAATGAACTTGAAGGGATGTTGGAGGTCTTCTAGTCCAGCCCCCTACTGAAGCAGAACCTATTCTATTGTCAAGTTAATCTGGCTTCCCCATTGACTGTGCATGTCAGAAGGTCGCAAAAGGTGATCACATGACCCCAGGGACACAGCAACTGTCATAAATATGCCAAGGCTCTGAATTTTGATCACATGAGCACAGAGGTGCTGCAACAGTGTGAAAAGCCATCACTTTTTTCAGTCCTGTTGTTAACATTGGTCAATAAACGAATGGTTGTAAATCCAGGATTACCTGTCTGGAATGGGGGGGGGGGGTGTCTTACACCACAGAGAAGGCCTCTCCGCGCACTGCCTGCCTTCCTGCCTCAATTTCCAGATATTATAGGAGGAGCAGCATGTCAGTCATGGCAGCAAAATATTGGAGAACTCTTTGAGTCCCTTTCTCAAATGGGAGCAAAGGCATCAGCTCAGCAGAGCTTCTGTCTTTTAATAAGATGCGCTAATTGGGAAAAAGTGCCTCCGTCTGATATTTTTGCTTTTAAGATGTCGGTCTTGGCATTCATTTGCCAAAGGTGGCGAGAGAGAGGGACCACAAGACCACCTTGTCCCTTGCAGGGGGGACGCTAAAGGTCCTGCCTGGGCTCAGTGCAAGTTGACTGGACGGTTCCCCAAAGACAGCCAGGAGGCCTGCAGTCCCTAAACCACGGCTTGTTTTAAACAAGGTTTACATCCGCCCAGACACCAATAGCTGGGAGCGTGCAGGGGGTGTGCCAAATGCGAGGGCCCCAAGTGACGGGCCACCCACTCGGGAGGGTTTTGCAGGCTGTGGGACCCCACCGGGCAGCCGCCGGCTCAGCAGGGGCTGCTGCGCTTGGGAGTATCCGAGGGGAAGGTCTGGGGTCAGGACGGAGCGATTTGGACCTGGGGGCCCCCTCGGCGGCTGTCCCCGGTCGCCTCCGAAGAAGCTGGGCCGATTTCCTCGGAGGAGACGGCAGACAGCCGCCGAGGGGGCCGCCAGTGGTCCCGGGTCCTCCCTTCGGAAGCCACCCGCTTGCAGGAATCGCCTCCCCGTGCAAACCCCCCCGCAGCTCCCGCCCGCCCTTTCGCTCCCCTCCAGGCGGTCCCGGGATGCTTCCCCCCCACTTCGTCCGGCGCGCTCGGAGGCCCCGCGGTTGCACCTCGCCTGCCGGCCGCCCCCCACCCGCCACCCCAGAGCTTCGGGGCGCCGGACAGGTGCCGCTCTGCGCCTCGCTCGGGGTCCGGCATGAAGGAGCCGCCGCCAAGCCCTTCGCTGCCCGGACGCCGACTCTGCCAGGACCCGGCCGCCCTTCGCCCGCCGGCACGGAGCGCGTCCGCCGACCTGGCCGGCTTAGGCGCGCCGAGCGCTCTGCACGCCCGTAGAGGCGCCCTCGCCCGGCTCCCGCGATGCCCGGGCTTGGGCCTTCCGGGGAGGGGGCTCCCCCGGCGCCCCCCGCCCGAACCGCGCCGAGCGGGAGCCGCCTCCTCGCCGAGCGACGCCCCAGCAGGACAGCGGCGGCAGCGCGGCAGAGGCGAGCCAGGCGCAGCTCCGGCGCGCCCGGCCATGGAGGGCTCGTCGCCGGCTCCGGCGAGGCTCTTGGCGGCGGCGGCGGCGGGGAGCCGGCTCGGCCCGAGCCGCCGGCAGGAGTGAGGACGCCGCCGCCGCCGCCGCCGCCGCAGAGGAGGAGGAGGAGGCGGAGAGGGAGGAGGCGGCGGTGGCTGTGCTGAGCGAGCCCCCGCCGCAGCCCGGCCGCCGAGTTGTCCCCGCCCGCCGGCGAGGCGCTGCGCCCCGGCCGCGCGTCTCCATTGCGCGTCGCGACCGCGGCAGCCGCTGCAGCAAAGGAGCCGCCGCCGCCGCCGCCGCCCCGTCCCGCAGCCCCGCTCCCCGCCGGCTGGGGCGCGGCCGGGCATGAGCCGGCCCTGAGGACCCCGCCCGGGCCAGCCCCGCAGCCCAGCCCAGCCCAGCCGCCGCCGCTCGCCATGGGCAAGGACCAGGAGCTGATCCAGGCGGTGAAGGCGGAGGACGTCGGCGCGGTGCAGAAGCTGCTGCAGAGGCCCAAGCCGGGCAAAGCCAGTGAGTGCGCGGCGGCGGCGGCGGCGGCAGCGGCGGCGGGAGGAAGGGCGGGAGGGCCGCGGGGGCATTGCGGGCGGCCGAGGATGCCAGGCGGGGCGAAGGCAGTCCCGCGCGGGGCGGGCAGGGATGAGGAGGCCCCCTCGGACGGGAGAGCCTGGGGCCGGGGAGGGAGAGCGGGCGGCTCCGCCTCGTCCTGCTCGCGAGCCCCGGAGCTCCGGCTGGGGGAGTCCCGCGACGCCGCCGCCGGCTCCAGCCCGGAGCCAGCTAGACGTCCGGTGCCGCTGCCCGGCGAGCCTCCGTTTCCTTCTTGCCGCCGCCTGGGCTCTTCGGGCTCTGGCCGGAACGTGCCCGGGGCGGCGCTTCCACCCCCGGGGCCCCCTTGGCGCGGCGGGCCCGGCGGAGGGAAACGCAAGGCAGCGTTACGCGCGGCTCCCGCGGCTGCTGCTCCACCCCCTCCGGGCGGCAGGCTGGCATCGGGGCTGGGAGTGAGAAGGCGCCCTCGGAACAGGTGGATGCCCGGCCTTCCAACCCCCCTCCCCCACGGAGCTGCCCCCGATTGTGCCGCGTTGGCTGCCACCAAGAGGGGAGGCCGGCTGGAGGCTGGCGAGGCCCGGGGTGGCAGGGCAGAGCGAGGGGCATAGAGGCCGCGGGTGCCAGGGCTGGAGGCAGCGCGGAGGAGGGGCTCCGGCTCTCTGCCTGCAGCTGGGACGAGGGGGCCAGCTCTCCCTTTGGAGCGCTGCAAGTGTGAGACCGCTTGGCCAGCAAAGCAAGGCTTGGCACAGGAGGCGGGCACCCTTCCCAGGACAGCCTCTCCAGCCTGGTGCCTTCCTCTCGGCCATTGCTCCTCCGGCCAGGCCTCTCTCCTCTCTCCTCCCGGCAGGCCTTCACTGACCCCCACTGGTTCTTCAGAAGAGGGGTCCCTGCTTGGTTGGCCCTTTCCAGCCCTCCTCCAGGCAAGCTGGAGTACCGAGGTCCCATCTTGGAGACCTGCTTTCTCCAGCCTCCCTTCAGGTGCGCCAGTTCCAATGCCTAGAATCCCCAGCGGCGGCCTTCTTGGCTAGGGAGTTCTGGAGAAAAGGCTGCTGGTTGAGGACGATGGGAGCCCGGCCAGGGCAGCTGGAGGCCGCTGCTGAACCCGTGCCAAGTTGGTAGCAGAGCCTTTGGAGAGCCTGCGTTTCTAATAATCCCTGGTGGTGAACGATGGAGACCATTTGGCTGTCTTTCGGGTCTGGGAGAAAAAAAGAATTGGGGAGGTTTCAGCCTTAGTTTTGGACTTCCCTGCCTTGCTTGAGACAAGAGCTGGGGCTCAGCCTCCAGCTGAAGGGGGTCACTGTCCCAGTTTTAAACCTCAGGAGTGTCCTGGGAAGAGCAGAGGCCTCCTTTGCCAATGCAACATGCAAGGCCCACTGGGGGACATTTCTGCCAGCCGGTTGGGCCTCCTTGGAGCTAAACTGAGAGGCAGTCTGGACGGTGAAGCACTGAGATAGCTGGTAGCCCCTGGTGGGGTGGGCAGGTGCCCTAGATGCCAGGACACGGGACGGAGGAGGGGACCTCCTAGACCAGCGTACCTCAAGCGTGGCAACTTTTAAGATGAGTGGACTTCCAACTCCCAGAATCCCCCAAGCTGGGAAATTCTGGGAGTTGAAGTCCACTCATTGAAAGCTGCCACGCCTGAAAAACACTTTCCCAGTACTGATCCAGTGGCTGCCCTGCCCTGAGTGCTGCATGGAGCTTGTGGGTTGCTTTGTACTCTGTCTGTCTGTCTGTCTGTCTGGGTGCCTCACCTCCTTTGCTGCAATGGCCGCTCCTGTTTCTCTCCTGCTCTTTTTTCCCTATAAGTCCATCCTGCCCCAGTGACACTCTGGCTTTGGGGTGGGCGTGTGGTTCTGTGTTGTGGGGCAGGAGACAGGAAGAAGGAGGAGTTCTGGGCTGCCAGCCAACTCTTTTCAGAGTGGATGCTTCAGCTGCTGTATCTTTGCGAGCACCGGAGACCTGTAGGACAAGCAGCGCTTAACCTTGCACCCCTGGCCCTTCCCCCCTAGAACAGGACCTGTTGCCTTTGGATGCCCATCTGTGGAGGGTTTGGAAGGCCCCTCGGAAGGAAACCCAGAAGGGGCGAGGGGAAGACGGGGCTCAGCCTGGGTTGAGGGCAAGGGGTAGGAGGTCTTTCCTTCAGACCCAGAACGTGTGAATTCAGCCTGCAGGCCATTCTCGCGAGATACTCGGGATTTGAGGGTGCTCCTGTTGAGCCCAGGCTGAAGGGCAGACAGAGGCACACCTGTTCCATGCATGCCAGGTAGAGCCACATTGGGAAGGGAAGAAACCCACTTCCTGCTTGTGGGGAGCCGAAATAGTAAGTGGCCCCTGTGGGAGATGGCCGCTCCCTCAGGGCCCCCAAGCCGGACCAAGCCTGTTTCCTATCTGGATGGGAGACAGAGTTGGAAGGGACCTTGTAGGTCATCTAGTCCAACCCATCCGCCTAAGCAGGAGACCCTGCACCATTCCTGACAAATGACTGTCCAGTTTCTTCTTGAAAGCCTCCAGGGATGAAGCTCCCACAACTTCTGAAGGCAACTTCTGTTCCATGGGTTGATTGTTCTCCCTATCAGAAAGTTTCTCCTTATTTCCAGCTTAATTCCTTGTCTGGCCTTTGGAAAATAACTTGACCCCTCCTCTCTGGGGCAGCCTCTCAAATATTGGAACTCTTTTACTAGAGAGCCATCCCATAAAGATTTTCCTAAAAATATGGGGAGAGCAAGAACCGGCCATTGGGTCTTTCTCCAGGTCAGCAGATACAGCTGAAGGAAGGAGCTCTCTGCCCCCCAATGCCTTCTGCATCTATAAGAGGACAACTTTCCAGCTGAGCATGATGGAATCTGCAGTCCAAGGCATGGCAGTGACTGCTGGGGAACTTCCTTTCCCACCATTAGTGGAGGCCAGAGGAGGCTCCAGGCAGCCTGGTGGGCTGGGGCCAAGCTGGGTGTCTCAGTCTTGGAGGGGGAGCGGGGGAAAGGGGTATCTTTTCAGGAAGTCGGTGCCAGAGAGCAGAACCTGTGGCCGGCACTTCCTGAAAAGTCGAGTCCTTAGGGGGCTCGGCCACAGTTCCCAGGGGACGTTGCTTGCCTTCCCCGGGGTGGATGTCCCCAGTTCACTCTTGATTTGAACATTGAAATTCGGGTGAAATCTGATGGTCACTATAATTTGCAGTGGACAGACATGCTTTGAAAATTTGGATCATCTCCAGAACCGTGTTTTGTTCAAAATAAGCCATGATGCTCCTTATTGCGCCTTATTGAAGATTTTGCTAGTCGGTTGATTTGCTGGTGATGCAGCTCAGGTAGTTTGCCATGCTGGTGGTAATTCTGGCAAAGAAACCTGTGGAGAGGTTGCATGTCACAAAGTGAGCAGCAAAGTCTTGATTAAAAAGTATATTCAGGGGCAAATATATATGTGTGTGTGTGTATATATATATGTGTGTGTATGTGAGTACATGCATGTAAGTGTGTGTGTGTGTGTGTGTGTGTGTGTGTGTGTGTGTGTGTGAACATCTCTCTCCTTCATGTCTCAAGAAAATTAGGCATTTCAGGGGTTGGGGCTACTCTAGTGTTATAAGGCAGCATTTCCAAAATGCTTGAGAATTATTGAGAACCAATGCTTGAGAACCATTGAGTTCTATTGAGTTTTTGGGGTGCCAGTGTTCCCCCAAAACCTGCTCTGTCCCTGTCCTGGGGGAACTGTTCCCATACTGGAGCTTCATTGAGAAGGATGCAGTCACTTCTAGCCAGAGGCCCTTTCAAATTCAGATTAACAGAGTCGGAAGGGACCTTGTAGGTCATCTAGTCCAACCCCTCACCCAAGCAGGAGACCCTACACCATTTCTGACAAATGGCAGTCCAGTCTCTTCTTGAAAGCCTCCAATAATGAAGCTCCCACAACTTCCCAAGGCAAGGAAGAGAGGAGGGAGACCATGCGGTGCTCATGGAGGTTTGGGACATCCTTGTGTTTCAAAAGGTCAGGATCAACCTCCAGGAAAAAGGGCAAAGGTTAGAAGAGGACATTTTGAGCTTCTGACCCGGGAGAGATCCATGCTGAGCTCTCTGCTCAGTTAAGGAGCTCCCTGGGAGTTTGGGGTAGTTGCATTTTCACAGCCTGGCCTACCTTACAGGGTTGTTGTTGTGAAGGTAGCCCAAGGAGAAATCCCCAGGTGTACTTCTCAGAGAGAGGATTCTATGTATTAGGATATACCGGGTGATGAACAAGGAAGAGAACTTCCTCCGAGGCCCTCCTGAATCACAGAATCCTAGGGCTAGAAGGGACCTTGGAGGTCTTCTAGACCAGCAGCCGCCAACCAATGGGCTGCGGCCCACTGGTGGGCTTCGAGAAAATTTTGGTGGGCCGCAGAGAAATGTCACCTCCAGAACACCCACCCCGCAAAGCAATTAATCCAGGCTGCTTAGAAATACAAGGCCGGTAAATTTGCCTGCTAAATTGCTATTTTTTTTCTTTCCGACCATCAGCTGTTCTGCTGTGCTGGGAGATTTACATTAGCTAGGAAGCAGGAAATGGTTGGATTTCTTGCTTTCTAGCTAGTCTTTAGATCTTCGGCTCTGCTTTTAAGCACAGCTGAACCTCCCATAGGACTGAAGGTTCTATTATTCAGTGCAGACTCCCGGCAAGCAAATTTTATGTGACAGACTGAGCTAGTCAATTGCAGATAGATAGATCATTGAAAGAATTGGTGATTCTGTGAGCAATTCAATCTGCCTGCCTGCTTTGCCTGATTTTGAA
This sequence comes from Pseudonaja textilis, assembly GCF_900518735.1. The sequence goes on along the minus strand of NW_020769332.1, from coordinate 2,693,709 downwards.
TAAAAATTGTTCTTTTTAAACAAAAAAATCATTATTTATATAAATATTTATAATATTTACATACAAACCAAGCCCAGACAGTCACATGACCACCAAGCCACACCCACAACTTAGGCCACGCCCACAGAACCGGTTAGCGGTCCCTAGGATTTAAAATTATGAGTTTGGTGCTCCCTGAGGTCCAAAAGGTTGGTGACCCTTGTTCTAGACCAATCCCTGCCCAAGGCAGGAGTCTTTATTTCATTCCAGACAAATGGCAGTCCATTTTTTTCCCCGCGATGGAGCTCTCAAACTCTAGAAGGGAAGTCGTTCCATTGATTGAGCGTTCTCACTTCCAGAATCTCTCTCCCTCCTCAGAACCAGTTCTGCTTTTGCAAGAAATCTCCTGTGAGTTGCAGGAACAAGGCCTTCTCCGCTGTGGCTCCCACTTGAAAGGCATCTGTTCCTTTCTGGCTTGTGTGTCTCTTCCAGGGCCAAAGCACTTGTGCAACCTTCTCTTTCATGGTAGGGGTATTTCCGGCACTGCTCCCTTGTGGTTACTGGCCCGCAGCTATTCTTAACTGCCCAGCTACGTGGCACCACCCAGCCTCCCCTTCACTGATCTGAAGAAAACTAAGCCAGGTGGGACTTTGTAGTTTTTGGATGGGAGACCACCAGGAGATTCCAGGGCCTACGTCTTACCAGGACTGAAAAGTGAATGAAAATTCTGAAGAAGAAAGGTATGACAGCCATGCTGTGGCCAAGATGCTAACACAGCATCTCTACAAAGACACTAAGAGTCCAGCTTGACTACAAGAAGAATTTATTTTTCACTGTTAGATGCTTGAAGCAGCTGTAAAACTCAGGCAGAAAAGTGAGATAACCCCCCCAAAAATAATATGTTGACAGTGCAGCTCAAAGCCTGCTGGAACTTGCATTTCCACATCCTCGAAAGCCCATCGCTGGCTGCTTAGTTGATTATGCAGCTCTGGGTGATTCGCCGCTGAGTGTGGAAAACTTTAAAATGTGTTTGCAATTTTCAGAGCCTTTGCGCTGTTTGCCGTGCGATGTTGCTGATTATTCTTCCCCCACTGGGGTTGTTTTAATTTCTTTCTGATTTTAAATTGCTTAATTGGGTTTATGCATTCAAGGGTTTAAAATTTTATTTTGTGGACCGCTAAGAACGTGTATGCTATTGAGCAGCATAAAAACGGCCATAAAGAAACGGGTAACCAAAGGTAAAAGAATGCTACAGGGGTCAGTTACCTACAGAATCTCCCCCAGAATTTGGTGGTGTTGCTACCCAGCAGTGGTGGGATTCCGGGTTTTTGTACTACTGGTTCTGTGGACAGGGCTTGATGGGCATGGCTTGGCTTGGTGGGCGTGGCTTGGCTTAGTGGGCGTGGCTTAGTGGCATGGCAAGGGAAGATTACAGCAAAATCCCCAATCCCTCCCCACCCCACTAACCTGCTTTCCAGCTCTGTTCTCCTGGGCAGGGCAACCAAAGAAGACCCGGCTGATCATCTGGGACTCGATGGGAGGCAGAGAAGAGATGGGGTTGGCGGGGCCAGTCAGAGGTGGCATTGGCCGGTTCTCCCAACTACTCAGAATTTCTGCTAACGGTTCTGCAGAACCGGTCAGAACCGGCTGAATCCCACCTCTGCTACCCAGCCACTGACAAAGCCTCTAGTCAGTGGCCTGCCTTTTTCTCCAGCCTGCCCCCCCCAGAGCCACATGTGAGGGTCCCACATTCCAGCCCTACCATGGTCCTGTCGGGAGGATTCAACAAGACAGAGGTGTGCCAGCCAGAGGGTCACTCTGGGCATCTTTGGGGCTCCCTCCCTTAAAAAGGAGGGGTGGGGTTAGGGCATGCTTGGGGAGGAGGCCTTGGGCATTTTAAGGGATTCCCTGGGGCTTTAATTATGGGATGGCAACTGTGCTCGTCAATGGTGGCCTTAAATAAGGAGGAATTTGCAAGCGTCTTTTCAGACTCAAAAGCAAAAGCTTCCGTGAGCTTTAATAAAAAACATGTTTCGATCAAATTTGTGAGTCTAAAAAGGTGCTCTCACCTTCGCCTTGAGGATTTTTGTCCCCTAAAAGCTTCGTACACAGACCCCAAATGCAGCAACAACTCTCCTGTTTCAGGGAAGGGCCCTTGGAGGTCGTCTAGTCCAACCCCCCGCTGAAGACAGGAAGCCCTGTGTACCATTCTAATCAAATGGCTGTCCAATCTCTTCTCGAAAACGTCCAGTGATGGAGCAGCCACAACCCTGTCAGAAAATTTCTTACTTCTAGGTTGACTCCCTCTTGAACAAGCTTCCACCCATTATTTCTTCTCCCTTCTTGTTATTCCTGGAGGGGCTTCCCTGTAACTATAGGAGGGGTCACCCAGAAGCCCCAGGCAGACCTTGGCAGCCTAGGTTAGGGGTCTCTCTCTCTCTCTCTCTCTCTCTCTCTCTCTCTCTCTTTCTCTCTCTCTCTCTCTCTCTCTGTGTATGTGCATGTGTTTAAAATAATGCAAAATGTGTAACATTTCTTGCTAGCACCGATGATGTTATCTAGTTGGGTAATGAGAGATCTGCCCGAAAAAAGCCAGGCTCACCAAATAGCTCACCTGTACTGTTCTTTGACATTTATCCCCAAACAACTCCAGGCTTCTTTGCAGTGCCACACCTTTCAGCACCTCTAGGTGTAGGTAGCTTTGGATCTTCGCTGTTCTGTGTGATTCATGCAAGAATGTGTCTGGATCTCTTACCAGAAGGAATTCACCTTGTTTGCATTTCCCTTGGCCAGAGTGAAACCGCCACTTACTCTATAAGCCCCGGTGGTACAATGGTTAGAGTGCAGTACTGCAGGCTACTTCTGCTACCTGCCGGCTGCCTGCAATTTGGCAGTTCGACTCTCACCAGGCTCAAGGCTGACTCTGCCTTCTGTCCTTCCGAGGAGGGTAAAGTGAGGACCCAGATTGTTGGGGGTGATAGGCTGACTCTATAAACCGCTTAGAGAGGCATTGTAAAGGGCACCACCCCCTAGAGCCGGAAATAACTATGTCATGCCCCTGGTGGAGACTGACTCTGAGGGAGAGGAGGAACAGCCAACAGGGAGTGGAGGTGTGGCTCCGGAGGTTGTGGAAGAGGCTGGGGAAGGGCAGAGGCCAGCTGGATGGTCAGAGGAGGACCCAGGCCCATCCCCTCTCCATCCTAGGGCACGCAGGGAGGAGAGGATAAGGGAGAGACGTGGGCTACTCAGGAGGAGAGGGCCTTGATCCTCTTCATGGGCTGCAGCTGTGACAACTGGATAAGAGGATGGACATGCTTACGAGCGAGTGCTGGAAACAAAGCGTGGAAATATCCCTAGTTTATTGTTCCTCTCTGAGTTTGACGTCCTTCCCGGTGTGTGTTCTGATATCTGTGGACATCTTCTTGCCTGGTTTGTGTTGGTTTTTTTTACTCTTTATAATTTAAACGGCATTTCCTCCTTCTTGTAACTGCTTGTGGGGGAGTTTTTTTGTCTCCAGTCAAGGATATTTGGAGCTTGGAAGCAAAGTGAAGGAATAAAAGAGGCTTCACCTGGTTTTGTAACTCTGTTTATTTTGTATCCCACCCTGGGTCATCACAGAGTAGCACGTATGTGCAAGGGGAACCTTTACCTTTATGTTCGGTGCCACTTACTTTGCTTTTCAGCTCAGAAGGTTGTCCATTGTCAATCTTTAAAGTTAGAGGGTCCAGACAGGGTCATGGCCACTGCTGCTTGTCCAGTCCAGATGCAAAGCTTTGTTGAGGTCCCTTGTTCCTCGGCCAGACCCGCAACCAGGCCTGGGTGGGTTTCTCCCTGCCCCCCCCCCCCACCGGCAGAGCTTCTTCCCGGGGCATTTGTGGGGGGGTGAAGGGCCCTTAGCCCTGCCAACAGCATCTCCACCGCGGAGCTTGGAGGATCTCTCGCCTGCTCATCCCCTTGCTCCTTGATTCTTGCTCCTTAATTATTGTAAAGCTGCCCACAATCTGCTTAAATTTTTCTAAAGCTGCTTAGCTGTGAGAGCTGCTGTTGGAGCTGCCCTGAGTCGGTGGGTTTCTCTTCCTTTCACGAGAAAGGAAAGCTCCCTTGAAAATGTCCTTCCAGGCAGAGGCTGACGAGAGATGCTTGTATCTGTCCAAGCAGAGGAGAAGGGTGAGAAAGAAGCCCCTGGCACCCCTGTTGTGGTTCGCTGGCCGCCAGTGTGGATGGCAAAGGTATCGGTCAGTGGGGAAGAAAGGGGACCAGTCAGGGAATCTGGAGAGGACTCGGACGAGGGTCCTGCGTCCGATGCAGGGATGGGGCCAGGACCATCTGAGAGCGGGGTGCTTCCTTCGGAGCTTTTGGAGTCTGGCAGAGGAACAAGGGAAGCCTGTTCCCAGCGTGTGTGTGTGCGCAGAGCTGCTAGAAAGGTGAGAGCAGCTGAAGCAGAAGGGGCGACTGGGGAGTAAGGCTGGGAGGTGATTGCCCCTCCCATAAGGGATAAAGGACAGGCAAAGGTGAAGAAACCTTTGCAGGAAGCAAAGCAGTTCACTAGATTCCGAGTCTTCCTTGAAGCTCTGTGTACGCTGATTGTTTTTTTTTCTGGTACTTCGGTTGGTTTCTGTTATAATTATTTGGATACTTCTGTTTTGGGTAGCATTCCACAGCACTGACAGGCGTGTGCTTATCTTAGGAAACTGTTTACGATTAGTTCTGGCTGTGAATGAAAGTCATTCCCAGATCAAGATAGGTTTTGCTTTTAAAATAAGTTGGTGTTTAATTACTTTTGACAAAGCCTGGGTCAGAACAACCCCTGCCTTCCTCTGGCTGTTTCCACCCTGGCCTGAACCCCATCAGGAAGCCTCGTCGGCCTTTGTTAGGCCGCCTGGAACCGATGGCTTTCCGAGGCCAGAAGAGGCCCTGCTGGGCAGGGGAGCAACCCACACAAGTGTGGCCCGTGGTTGCTGCTGGTGGTCAAGGCCTGGGCGAGAAGGAGAGCGACGTCCGATGGAAACACTTTCCCTTATTGGCCGCTGAGAGCCAGCTTCATCTTCCACTTCGTGCCAGTGGAATCTCCAAGTCCAGGAGCTAAGGAAAGAAATCAGTAAATGCTCAGAGGCACTCTTGGGCGGGCAGGTTGCCTTGCGAAGCAAATGCTGCCCTTTCTGTGCTTTGCTGGGGATTCTGGCTGACTGAACAGGAATAGCCGAGCCCGATGTGAGTTTTGAAAAGCTGCATGATGCGCCCTTATTCAGGGTCCAAGGTGAGGAGATGGCCCTTCGGCGTTTTGAGCCTTGAGGTGTTGGATTATGGTGCCCATGGCCAGGGTGCAACCGCTTCCCTTTGTATTGTCTATGGGGGGATGGTGCTCCTAAGGGCGGGGGACAAAATGGACATCAGATCTGAAATACTCAAGCCACAATGGGGCTATTTTGTTTGGAAACCTTGGGCAGCGGCTGATTAGACCGGATACAGAGTAGAGTAGAGTAGAGTAGAGTAGAGTAGAGTAGAGTAGAGTAGAGTAGAGTGGAATGGAATGGAATGGAATGGAATGGAATGGAATGGAATGGAATGGGATAGGATAGGATAGAATAGAATAGAATAGAATAGAATAGAATAGAATAGAATAGAATAGAATAGAGGAAGGAGAATGGAATGGAATAGAATAGGAGGAAAGAATAGAATAGAATATAGGATAATAGAATAGGAGTAGGAGTAGAGTGGAGTGGAATGGAATATGAGTAGAGTAGAGTAGAATAGCATAGCATGGCATGAGCTAGAAGGGATCTTGGAGGTCCTCTAGCCCAACCCCCTGCTCAAGCAGGAGAACCTGTCCTATACCATTGTAGACCAGTGGCTGTCTAGTCTCTTCGTAAAAGCCTCCAGTGATGAAGGGCCCACGGTTTCTGGAGTCAAGCCGTTCCCCGGGTTCATTGTCCTCACCATTAGGAGATACATTTGAAACTACCCAGGTTGGGAAGCCACCCAGCACGATGGGTTTTGAAACCGTTTCCCCCTTTCTCATTTGCCTTTTAACGAGGGCCCGTTTGCTGCCTCCTGGGCTTCGAAGTTCTGCATTTCAGGCCTTGGCCAGCTGTTCCGGACACCTGCGTTGTCAGGCTGACTAGTCCACCGCTTGCATAATAATAATAATAATCTCATGACGTCTGGGGTTTTACGTGCATTCTTCCAGCTGAAGGGATGTGTGTAGCCCCAGCGGAGGATGGAGAGGCAGCGACGCAACCACGGGTAGTATCTCGGTAGGGGGACGTTTTCTTGGCACAGCGGGGACTGGCTGCGCTTCCTCTCCTTTTCAAATGTGTCTGGTCAGCTAAGCTGAATGATGCAGGCTTCTCGCGCTGCACGCCGGCAGTTCCTGGGCTGTCAAAAGCGTGGCTGTTTTTCAAGGCAGGCGCAGAGCTGTTGCGTTCTCTCTCGCTCTGCCCATCTGCTGGGCTGCCCTTCCCCGGGAGAGGAGGGCATTGCAGGACCCTCCAGGGAGCCTCTTCTGGCTGCAATTACCTTCCAGGGAAACTGCAGCCGGGCCTTTTCTTCCCCCCCTCTTCAGACCAAGGCCTCTCCTCCTGAGCTGCCTTAAATCAAAGAAGAGCCAGATCAACGTTTAGCAGTTCCACTTGAGCCAGAAACGACCAAGTGCTTGCTTTGAGTGACTAGAATAACAGAGTTGGAAGGGACCCTGGAGGTCTTCTAGTCCAACCCCCTGCCTAGGCAGGAAACCTACATCACTTCAGACAAATAGTTATCCAACATCTTTTTAAAAACTTCCACGGTTGTTGGAGCATTTACAACTTGTTGTTCCACTGATTCATTGTTTCTGACTGTCAGGAAATTCCTCCTGAGTTCTAAGTTGCTTCTCTCCTTGATTAGTTTCTACCCGTTGCTTCTTGTCCTGCCTTCAGGTGCTTTGGAGAAGAGCTTGACTCCCTCTTCTTTGAAGATGTTTGCTTCTCTTGGTGGACGCCTCTGATGGCCCAGTGGGAGGGATCAGCTGCGTGGCCTTCTTTCCCCTTCTGGTCCTACCACCCTATTGAGAAACGCGTGCTCCTGTGGGAACAACGGGGGTCACCCAGACTGCTTAAGAGAAGGAGATTCTCCAAGGCGTCGTCCGGTGTCAAAAAATATTGACGTTCCTGGCTGTGCTGATGCGATCCGCGCTGGATGAGAGAAAGGGATCAGGAGAGTTACGTTCAGTCAAAAGGGGACTCGGCGTGCAGCTGCGATGATCAAGGGACGAGGTTCCATGTTGGAGATCTTGATTGAGGCGGATGATATGGTGCCCCGATAAGAGCTGATGCCAAGCTGAGTGGTTTGATCGCTGCCTCAAGCTCAAGGCTGTTGTTGAATACTCTGGCCCAGGATTTAATGCTTTAAATACCACCCAAGTCTGTGTTAGTTTACAAAATTGTACCCTCGCGTTTTCAGTCATTACATCAGGGGTCTCCAACCTTGGCAACTTTAAGCCTGGAGGACTTCAACTCCCAGAATTCCACAGCCAGCAAACCCAAAGTGGTTAGTTTGAGGTTAAAGGAGTGGGGGTTAGAGGATGGAACAACAGAGTCAGGTAGTGCATTCCAGGCATTGACCACTCTGTTGCTGAAGTCGTACTTTCTACAATCCAGTTTGGAGCGGTTTACATTGAGTTTCTATCTGTTGTGTGCTCTTGTATTGTTGCGGTTGAAGCTGAAGTAGTCATTGACTGGTAGGACATTGTAGCAGATAATTTTGTGTGCTACACTTAAGTTTAACTGTAGGCGGCATAGTTCTAGGTTGTCTAAGCCCAAAATCTCAAGCCTGGTGATATAGGATATTCTGTTGCGAGCAGAGGAGTGTAGTACTCTTCTCGTGAAATACTTCTGGACTCGCTCGATTGTATTAATGTCCAATATGCAGAGCGGATTCCAGACTGATGAGCTGTATTCGAGTATTGGTCTGGCAAAAGTTTTGTATGCTCTAGTTAGCAATTCGATATTTCCGGAGGGGAAGCTTCGTAAGATTAGATGTACAACTTTTTAAAGAAAAAAATGAACAGCCGTTTGTCCAGAATGATACAGGGAGTCCTGCTTGTGCAGAGGATTGAACTAGAATAGTGGTCGCCAACCAGTAAGCCGGGGACCACTGGTGGTCCATGAGGAAATTTTGGTGGTCCACAGAGAAATGTCACCCCCAAAGCAATTAATCCAGGCTACCTAGGAACACAAGGATGTGCCGCCCATGGCCCGCGGGAACACAAGGCTTGCATCGCTTGCATTGTGAACAACACGAGGTAGTGAGGGGAGGGGGGAAAGGGTGGAATGGGGGAGCTCGCCCCACTTGCCTGGCCTGGCCACCGGGCTGCTTCTTTCCGCTTCTTTCTTCTTCTGCTTTTGGCTGCACGCAAGGAAAGCAGCAAAAGTCTTTCTTTCTCTCCCCCAAACTGCACCAGAAATGAGTCTTTGGGGCCCTGCAAGGCCTCCTGCTCCAAGAGGCTGTGCCAGCAAAGACTCATTCCTGGCGGAGTTTGGGGGAGAGAAAGAAAGACTTCTGCCGCTTCTGCTGCTTTCCTTGCATGAAGCCAAAAGTTTCTCTCTCTCTCTTTCTCCCCCTGAGAATGGAGCTGGAGACAGTATCCTGCGATCCCAAATAAAGAATGATCGATGGGTAGGAAAATGGGGCGGGGAATTTTCCTGCAGACTTTTGGGGGGATCATATATGTATATGATCTCGTATTTTCAATCCAATATTAAATACATTAGTATCATTATTAATCAATCATTTGACTATACTTTTATTCATTCATGCTTTAGGAAATAATCATATTTTACTTAATTTGTTTTGTGACAATTCATATTATCATCCCAAATCTATCCTAAAATCATTTTGTAGATATAATAAGGAAAGAATACATCTTTATATATTTAGTATTTTCTAAAAGTCTACATATTTCGTTGCTATACTTTATTGTCTAACCATTGATAGAATAGATCCCAAACTTTATAAAATTGTTTATCCTCTTGCTCTCTAATTTCAAATGTCAATCTGCTCATTTCAGCACATTCCAATATTTTCTTAATGATTTCCTTCTGTGATGGTGTTTTCTCATTTTTCCAGTTTTTAGCAAATACAATCCTAGCCGCTGTTAATACATTTACAATTAGGTATTTCAAGTCTTTACTATATATTTCAGGTAAAATTCCCAATAAAAATATCTCTGGTTTCAAATCTATATGTTTTTTCCAACCACGTGTGGATTTTAGTCCAGTATTTTTTAGCATCCGCACAAGTCCACCACATATGGTAATATGAGCCAGGTGTCTGATGACATTTCCAACATTTTTCGGATTTATTCTTGAACATTCTTGCTATTCTTGTCGGGGGAAATGCCACCTGTAAAACATCTTATACAAATTTTCTTTATATGCTGTTGACATTGTCATTTTATAATTTTGAGACCACAATTTTTGCCATTTCTCTAAATCAATCCCATATCCAAAATTCTTCCCCCAAGCAATCATAGTTTCTTTAACTTGTTCTTCTCCTAGTTTAGTTTCTAATAAATATCCATACAATTTTTTAATCACCTTTTCATCAGTACCTGTCAAAATCTTATCTAAATCAGTCAGTTTATCATAGAAACCTTCTATTTTAAAATCTTTATCATACCTTGAGTATATTTGCACATATGAAAACCAATTCATCTTTATACCTTGTTCCTCTAGTTTTTGTATAGATTTAAGTTCACCCTTTTCATTCAGTATTTCACCATATCTAACTGTTTGTTCCTTTTTGTATATTATAGGATAAGAAAATGCTTCAATAGTTGATAGCCAGACTGGAATTTTCAAATAACATTGTCTTTTAATCTTCTCCCAGTTTAACCACAGAGCCTCGTGTATATAATGTTTTCTAAAGTACCCCTGTGTTTTAGTTCCTTTATACCATAAAAAAGCATGCCACCCAAACAACAGATCATGTCCTTCTAATGTCAACAATCTAGTATTTCTTAACGTATCCATTCCTTAACCCACATCAAATTTGTAGCTTACAACTCCCAATTAGGCAAACCAAATCCTCCTCTTATCCTCCTCTTTGCATCTTGCAAAAGTTTTAACTTTATTCTCGCTTTCTTACCTTGCCATATATATTTCAACACAATTTTATTTAAATCTTCAAAATAGTCTTTTCCAAGCCTAATTGGAATTGTTTGAAACAAATATAAAATTCTGGGTAATATATTCATCTTGATTGTTGATATTCTCCCTATTAATGACAGTTGTAAATTTTCCCATTTCGCCAAATCTAGCGCTATCTGCTGTTTAAGTTTGATATAATTATTCTCTTTTAGTGTACTGCATCTTGCTGTCAAGTATATCCCCCAAGTACTTGATCTTATTTGTGACCTGAATTTTCAGTAGGTCTGCCAGTTCTTCCTTTTGTCTTGATAGCACGTTCTTTGTCAAGATCTTTGTCTTTATCTTTATTTATTTTCAAACCAGCCACCTTTCCATATGTCTCTATCTTTTCTATCAATTTTAATGCTGTTTCTAGTGGGTCTTCTACGATAAAAACCAGATCATCTGCAAACGCTTGCAACTTAAATTCTTCCTTTTTAATTTTCATCCCTTTTATATTCTTTTCATCTCTAATATTTCTATTTAGCACTTCCAAAGTTAACACAAACAACAGAGGTGACAGTGGGCACCCTTGTCTTGTTCCTTTTCTTATATCGATAGAGTCTGTCAGTTCTCCCTCTATCATTACCTTTGCTGTTTGCTTATGATATATAGCTTCTATTGCTTGAATAAATTTTCTAGCAAAGCCCATCTGTTCCAGCAGTAATAACATGAATCACCAATTCACATTATCAAATGCCTTCTGTGCATCTAGAAATATCAAAACCATTTGTTTTTCAGGATGTGCCTCGTAGTATTCCAAGGTGTCCAAGATTACTTTCATATTGTCTTTAATTTGTCTCTTTGGCAGAAATCCATTTTGATCAGGATGGATAAAATTATTTAAGTATTTTTTAAGTCTTTCTGCCAATATTGAAGCAAAAATTTTATAATCTGCGGTTAGTAGGGAAATAGGTCTATAGTTCTTGATTTGTAATGGATCGGCCTCCTCTTTTGGAACAAGTGTAATATAAGCTTCTGACCATGATTTAGGTATCTTCTTCTTTCACATAACTTCATTCATAACTTCTAGCAATGGAAGATTCAACAATTCTTGTAATGTTCTGTCAAATTCTGCTGGAAGTCCATCTGGGCCCGTTGCCTTTTCATTATTTTGCTTCTTGAGTGCTTCAGTTAACTCCATCATCATTATATTGCTTTCTAACATTGTTTCAATCTCTTTAGGTATCTGGGGTAACTTAGCATTCTGTAGGTACTGTTTGACTCTTTCCTCATCAATATTCTCCTGTGTGTAGTTTCCCATAATAGTCTCGAATGATTTCCTTCTTCTCTTTACTACCATAGCAAACTTGGCCTTGATCATCTATTAATTGCAATATTTTCCTTGATTCTTTCTCCTTTCTCAATTTGTATGCTAACCATCTACCTGGTTTGTTTGCGTCTTCAAAGTCGTTCTGTTTAGCACCTCTAATTTTCTTTGCTAATTCTTCTTTTTCTATTAGACCCGTTTTATGTTTGGTTATATCCATTTTTAATTCAATGTCCTTTTTCTGTGGCATTTTCTGTAGCTCTTTTTCAAGTCCTTTATAATCATCCTCTAATGCCTTAGAGGCTAATCTTTTCATGTTATTTCTTTTCCTTGTACAGTCTATTATCAAGCCTCTGGCATATGCCTTCATTGTATCCCATACATTCTGGATTGATGTATCTTCTTTTTTGTTTTCTCTAAAGAAAAAAGCCAGTTCTTTCTCCATCCACTGTGTGAAGTCTTTTTCCTTTAAAATAGTATTACTTAACGTCCATCTAGATCTTCTTTCTTGTCCTTTCCATTTAATTGTCATTGGATTGTGATCTGCCCAAGTACTTGTTTCAATATTTATTTCTTGAATATTAGTTAACAATTCTGTTGACATCCATATCATAACTATTCTGGACCATGATGAGTGTCTATTTGAGTAGAAGGTGTATTGTTTAGTTTTAGCATTTCTTTCTCTCCATGTATCTTTTAAGTTTATTTCATCTACCATTTAAAAAAAAAAGATTTAGGGAGAGCCTTTCTGTTTTGCTTTATTGTTTTCTGTGCTATATAGTCCAGTTTGTTGTCTACAATTCCATTAAAATCTCCCATCATAACTATATTAGCACAGTCCAGTTCAATTATTTTCATATGTAATTTCTTGTTTGTCATTCGGGGCATAGGTTGCAATCAGGAGTGTTTTCGTATTATTGTCCATTATTTCCACCATTAGTATTCTTCCCTCATCATCAGTATAAATCAATTTTGCTGGAATGGTCTCTCTAATATATAAAACCACTCCTCTTTTCTTGCATTGTGTCAAGGAGGTAAATATTTTTCCTAGTTTTGGCTGTATCAACAATTGTTCATATTGCTTTTTAGTATGTACTTCTTGTAGGCAGATTATATCAAATTTTAATTTCTCTAATTTATGGAAAGTTTTCCTTCTTTTAACTGCTGAATTAAGTCCATTTATATTAATTGTAATCCTTTTTTTCTCTTCCATGGTTATATTTTATAATTAGGTTCGGCTGCTCTCATGGATCTTGGTTCACGTTGTTCTTTGGCTTCCTCCTTTCTACCTGTTGTACCTTCCTCTTTTTCAGTTGTCATTTGGCAGTCCTCTTGGAATTCAATTACTGAAATTTCTTTTTCTGCCTCTTCCTCTTTCCCCCTGAAAAATTCTGTATAAAATGATTCAGCTTTCTCAATTGAATTAATTCTGTATCTCTGTTCTTGCCATGTGAATATTAAGCCTTCTGGAGTCAGCCATCTATAATTCACCTCTTTTTTAAGTAGCAATTTGGTCAAGAATCGGTATTCTCTTCTCATCTCTCTCACTCTTTGGGGTACTTGTTTCAAAACCACAATCTCCTTATCTTTATATTTCAATGTTTTCTCTCTTGCCACTTGCAATATTTGCGTTTTAATGGCTTTCTTTGTAAATCTGATGTGAATTTCTCTTGGTAGGCTATTTCTCATTGCGTATCTTGCGAAGACTCGATAGACCTCATCTATTCCATCCATCATCTTCTCTTCAGTTATTTCCAGAGCTTCAGCCAATATTTCTATCATTATCTCAGCTAGATTTTGTCCTTTTTCTTCTCTGTTTTGGAATCTAAGATAAAATTCTGATCTGTCCATCTCCCATCTCAGCATACCACTTTTATCTAGTTCAGCCACAGTTAATCTGTTAACAATGTCTCAAATCTTATTTCTTTGTTTATCTTCTTCAATTTTTAGTAGTCTCTCATCATACTTCATCATCATTTGTTGGATGTTCTTGACTTTTTCATCGGTTTTCCCTGTTCTTTGTTCAATGTTCTCTGTTCTTTGTTCAATGTTCTCTATTCTCTTTTCAGTATTCTCTGATCTTGTTTGAATGATTTGAATTCCTTGCATAATCATCTGCAGGGTCACTTTTTCTTGTTCTTGTTCTTGTTCTTTCTCTTGCCTTAACATTGTCTGTATTAAACATTGTCCTCCAGATGGTGGAGAGGAGGAAGTAGAAGTTGAAGAACCAGGAGCTGTTAATTTCCTACTCATTTCAAACAATTCAAAATCTTCAGGATCTTCTAGACCTTAATCCAATTGTGAAGTAACCAATTGTGATTCCAAATAAAAATAGTAGGGAAAAAGAAGCCAAATAGTAATAATAATAAAAAAAAGAAAAAAGAATTTCTTCAGGTTCTTATATACCTTAATCCAATCAATTAGTTAGATAACAATGAAAATTCAAAAATGAAGGAAAAAATATAAACATACACAAAAGAGAAAAAGTTGTAAAATCCTAAAAAAGACGGAAAGGTGAGGAATAAAAAGCTTTAAAAAAAGGAAAAATGTAAATGTAAATGTAAAAATGTAGTTTTCAGTATTTGATACCTACTGAGGTTGGAGTGTCTGTGTAGAATGCACATGCAGTCTTTTTTTAAAACAAAATTTAAAAAAAACTCTTGCGTATTGGTCAGCTCTGAAGTTGCAAAACATCTTGTATGATTTTGGAGGTAATTTTTCCACTTTCTGGCTGGCATAGAATCATTCAGAACGTTTGCAGAATGGCTGGCCTGATGTAGCTCCTACAAGTTTGTGTTCTACTCAGTAAGTTTAGTTTAGTTTACTTTATTGTCCTTGCACCTCGTACAACGAAACCAAACACCATCTTCAGTGCACATCATGACCATGACCATGAAAATAAACACAAACACACATCCTTCACCCTTCACACATTGAACCAGAAACCCCTGACATCACAACAACACTGCACTATACAGGAGAATTCAAAAGAGCTACTGCTCTGAGATAGAAGCTGCTAAGTAGAAGGGGCTGCAAACCCAGAGAAGGACTGGATTTGGGGAACAAAACGGCAAAGCGAATAGAGCCAGTCTTGCCCGTTGATGGATGTATCTGTCATTTTTGTTCCATTAAATTTCTGGGGTGTTTCCCCCCAGCCAGTTTTAAGCTGCAATCACCTGACTTTTCCACCTGTTGGAGAAGCCTTAAGAAGAGGTTTGCATGTGTGCACAGTGTGCTCTTTTGCAGGCATATATTTTTGCCTTCGTGGCCTGCGTGACCAATTCACAGGAGGTGTTAGCCTCTCGCTCTGTTTCCTTTCACATTTTGATTTTGAAAGGGTGGCATGGATTACGTGAAACACAAGCGGAAAAAGTTTCTTCCTCACCCTCAGCCAAGTCTCATTTCCTACCTTCTCAGATACAATTGATTGGCACGTTCCCCACGGCGAGTCATTAAGCCCATTAAAAAAAAAAAAACAGATTACATAAGTGCATGTATGAAGAGAACCCAGTTGCCATCGCAAGGCAGGAAATACTCACACACTGGGAGAAATAGCAGGTAATTGTTGTTGCCATGACTTCAGGTTCGTTTTTTGCTGTGGTAGCAGGAGACCTAAGGGAGCCGCAGTCTGCAAGGCGGAAGAAAACACCCATTGTTTCTGCTGGATCCGCAGGTTGCTATTCAGGGCAGAATCTCCCGTCTGTCTGGGAGTCCATGTGGACTAGCTTCCCTATCCCGGTGCTCCAGATGTGGCTGGCACAGATCGGCTGGGAATTCGGGGGACTTACATTCCAGAAAATTTGGAGGGTGCCAGATCAGAAAATTGCCAGCATGATGAAGGTTGGCTGCTCTCATAAGGGCCAGTCCTTGGATGTGAGTCAGAGCTGGGGGGGGAGGGGGAATTAGAAATTAGATTGATAGTGTTGGAAGGGACCTTGTAGGTCATCTAGTCCAACCCCTCCCCCTGCCCAGCAGGAGACCCTACACCATTTCTGACAGATGGCAGTCCAGTCGCTTCTTGAAAGCTTCCTGGGATGAAGCTCCCACAACTTCTGAAGCCAAGTTGTTCCACTGAATATAGAATAGCAGAGTTGGAAGGGACCTTGTAGGTCATCTAGTCCAACCCCCACCCACCCAAGCAGGAGACCCTACACCATTTCTGACCAATGGCAGTCCAGTCGCTTCTTGAAAGCCTCCAGTGATGAAGCTTCCACAACTTCTGAAGGCAACTTCTGTTCCATGGGTTGATTGCTCTCACTGCCAAAAAATTCCTCCTCCTTTCCAAGTTGAATCTCTCCTTGATCAGTTTCCATCCATTATTCCTTGTCTGGCCTTCGGGTGCCTTGGAGAATAGCTTGACCCCCTCACCTTCTCTGGGGCAGCCCCTCAAATATTGGAAAGACTGCTCTCCTGTCTCCCCTGGTCCTTCTCTTCCCTAGAGGGGGGGCTCTTTTCTTGCTGAGAGCTCTCCCCCCCTCCCAGGACATACCTTAATGGTGCTGTCAACTGTCCCAGAGAACAGGCGGCCCATTGAGTCGGCCAGGGCTGTGACACTGCCCTGGTGGCGCAGGAGTAGGAGCAGGGAGGGCCAGGTTGAAGCTCACAATCACCCAAAGAAACCGGGTGTGCAAAACTCGGCTCGTCAGATCAGTTAAACAACTCTCTCTCTATATCTCCCTCCCTCCCTCCCCCCTCCCTCTCTCTCTTCTCTCTCTCTCTCCCTCCCTCCCTTCCTCTCTCTCTTTCTCTCCCCCTCCCTTCCTCTCTTTCACTCCCTCCCTCCCTCTCTCTTTCTCTCACCCCCCTCCCTCCCCCCCTCTCCCTCCCTTCCTCTTTCTCTTTCTCTCCCTCCCTCCCTCTCCTTCTCGCCCTCCCTCCCTCTCTCTTTCTCCCTCCCTCCCTCTTTCTTTCTCTCCCTCCTTCCCTCTCTCTTTCTCTCTCCCTCCCTTCCTCTCTCGCTCTCTCCTTCTCTCTCCCCCTCCCTCCCTCCCCCTCTCTCCCTCCCTTCCTCTCTCTCTTTCTCTCCCTCCCTCCCCTCCTCTCCCTCCCCTTCCTCTCTCCCTCCTTCCCTCCCTCTCTCTCTCTCCCTCCCTCCCTCTCTCCCACCCTCTCCCTCCCTCCCTCCCCCCTCTCTCTGACAGCTCCTTTCCTTCTTCCCCCTCGGAGCCCTCAGGTTGCCCTGATTCCCATCCCAGATTCCCATCCCAGATCCTCCCCGTCTGATTTGGCTGCCGGAGGGGCCGTCGGCCAACAGGCCACCACAGCAGTTTGTCCAGCAAAGAAAGGGTGCCGGCACAGAGGGGGGGGGGGCTAGGGATGACACGAGGGAGCAAACACGGCTGGCTCTCTTTCCAAAGCCAGGGCGCAGGCAGGAGAAGGGGACGGTGAAAGGCGCCTGAATCCGACGGAACGGTTAATATAATCCAACCTTGCACCCCATAAATATAACTTCATTAGCATTAGCTAGTCTCTCTGGCTTGGAGGAACAGCTCCCCCCCCATTACGGCCATGGCTGTGGGCCACGTTTTGGCTATGAATGATGGGCACTGCAGTCAGCTCTCTTGGAGGGCACCCAAAATTACATCTGGTGTAATTTTCATATGAAAGCTACCAGCCCCGTTTTGGTCTTGCCTCTTCTCTGAAATACGTAGTTGCTTGGAAACAGCTTGTCCTATTTTCCAATTCTTCCCCCTCACCCCCTGCAGTGAGGGATCTCTCTCCTGGGGAAGGGGGCTGCTTTCCTGGAGGATACGGGGAGATGAAATGAACCGGCCAGCACTGTCTCCCAGGCAGAGTCTGACGGCCAGGATTTGAGACTGAGATAGACTGCGTCGTAACACGACACTCTGGTGAACATACTGTGGCTGGAATGCGGCTCCGTGTAAATCTGGGCACTTAAAAATAAAACAATAAAAGGGCCTGCCAGGATTGTGCCTCCTCTTTCTTAAAACAATTGGCTGGGAGGGGATATGGGGGTGGTGGGGGAATATTGCATCTAGTTTTGGTCACCACACTATAAAAAAGAGGTTGAGACTCTAGAAAGAGGGCAGAGAAGAGCAACCAGGATGATGAGGGGACTGGAGGCTGAAACATACGAGGAATGGTTGCAGGAACTGGGCTTGGCTAGCCTACTAAAGAGAAGGACCAGGGGAGACAGGATAGCAGTGCTCCAATATTTGAGGGGCTTCCACAGAGAGGAGGAAGGGGGTCAAGCTCTTTTCCAAGGCACCCAAAGGCCAGACAAGGAATAATGGATGGAAACTGAACAAGGAGACATTCAACCTGGAAATAAGAAGTCAGTGAGAGCAATCAACAGAAGGGAACAGAAGTCGCCCTCGGAAATTGTGGGAGCTTCATCACTGGAGGCTTTCAAGAAGAGACTGGACTGCCATTTGTCAGGAATGGTGTAGGGTCTGCATGGGGGGTTGGACTAGATGACCCACAAGGTCCCTTCCAACTCTGTTAATGTGTTAGAGAGGGGCTGGTCCGAAAATCACACGGCTGGCTTGTTTCCTCTTCCATCTCAACCACCTGTCTGCCTCCCTAACGTGGCTGAGATCTGGAGGTGGCCAAAGGGGCTTCTGGACCAGCGGGAGGGGAAGGGAGGCTTTGGGGGGAGAAAAAAGGGACGGACCCCTCCTCTTCCGTAGTAAGAGCCTCCCTGGACCACAAGCGACTCGAGGGAGAGAGGAGCTGCGTTGACACACTTCGCAAGGAGTGTAACGTGCAGTTTAGCTGTAAGCTATTTTCAAGCACCACATCTGGTTAAGCGTGAACATTTGTAAAGGCTCTTCAGAGAGCACACGAACATACCTTCCTTTGCTCCTCGCATTCGGAGCATCTTTGATGTAAATACACTCCAGGCGGCATCACGGCTCACTGGGAAAAAAAAAAAAATCTACACAGTAAAAAGAGTTTGCCAATCAGGAGCAAGTATAAAAATAAAACCGCAGCAGGATCAGGAGCAGATTAAAACCTTTGCCTGTATTTACTCGGGGCCAGGAGTGGGGTGGATCCTCTTGGGTGGGGGGAGCTCGGCAGGATTGGTGGGGCTGGCTGAAGCCTCCCACCCACCCACGCTGGGGTTTACAAGGGCTTCTTCGGTAAACCACGGCTAAATAAAGGATTAGATTAAAGATTAACAGTGTCAGAAGGGACCTTGTAGGTCATCTAGTCCAACCCCCCACCCAAGCAGATCCGACACCATTTCTGACAGAGGGCTGTCCAGCCTCTTCTTGAAAGCTTCCAGGGATGAAGCTCCCACAACCTCCGAAGGCAACTTCTGTTCCATCGGTTGATGGTTCTCACTGTCTGAAAATTCCTCCTTATTTCCAGGGTGAATCTCTCTCCTTGTTCAGTTTCCATCCATTGTTCCTTGTCTGGCCTTCAGGTGCTTTGGAAAATAGCTTGACCTCCTTCCTCTTCTCTGTGGCAGCCCCTCAAATATTGGAAGGCTGCTCTCCTGCCTCCCCTGGTCCTTCTCTTCGCTAGACTAGCCAGGCCCAGTTCCTGCAACCAACCGTTCATCGTATGTTTTAGCCTCCAGTCCCCACATCATCCTGGTTGCTCTTCTCTGCACTCTTTCTAGAGTCCCAACACCTTTTTTGATAGGGTGGTGACCAAAACTGGATGCAGTACTCTAGGTGTCGTCTTACTAAGGCTTTGTAGAGTGGTATTAGTACCTCGCTTGATCTCAATTGCATCCCTCTGTTAATGCAATTTAGGATTGTCATGTGTGAATCTGGAGAGCCCGGGTGTATTTCCTACATTGTCAGTTTGGCTGGTTTGCATATTCTTCCAAGTCCTTTTATGCCCTGAGAACAGGGGCAGGATGGAAAGCAGGGAACAACATAGGCCAAGGTTAAGATTGCACCCGCAACTGCACGGTCCAATCGCGACCCACCTGAAAATTGGGGGCAGGGGCCATCTCGTATTTCAGGCCCTTGCCCATTGCTGTAGACCAGGCGTCTCCAACCTTGGCCACTTTAAGACTTGTGGACTTTAGCTCCCAGAGTTCTGTGGGCCAAGGTTGGAGACCCCTGCTATAGACTGAGCTGCTTGGATGGTGGGCTTTTGCCTGGCCTTAAACTGGATCGAGACAACTTCGCAGGGGTGTTGGAGCCCGAGTAGCGGCTGACCCTAAGCCTGTCTCTTCCCCTGCTCTGCCAGGGAGGGCGGCCACACCGTCCCCTGAGCTGGGGTTGAGCGGCATGGAGCCTGCGTTGCTAAGCAACCCGATTTCTCTTCCTTTCGCTGCTTCTGGCGAAAAGGATGCCCAGTAGGATGCGGAGTTAGGCAGAGCAGGAGGGACAGGAAAGCCAATCGATGGGCTTCACGGGGAGGAGGGGGCTGGGATGGAAGCCAGGGTGGGCTTCTTGGGGGTCCTCCTCGCCATAGCTGGTCCCCGTCAGCCCTTTCCCCCCTTCCATGGGGGGTGGGGGGAAGGTGCAGCCCTTGAAAGCATCTGAGGGGCCAACAGAAGCTGATGGAGGCAAGCAGGAGAACAAGAGCCCCCTCCCTTGGCTGGCAAGCCAGGTGGGCCCCCTGGGACTCTGGACGTTGCCCGAAGGTGCCACATACGCTGCCCCATCTCCATTCTCGGTCATTCTAAAGCACCGCAGCAATCGAAAGTGGGGATAAACCTAGATTAAAATCACATGACACAACCCCGAAGCAGTCCCAGGGCACCCCGAGCCTCAAAGGAAGTGCTTGATTTCAACTTAGAAGCAGGGCTCCCCAAACTTGGCAGCTGTAAGACGTGTGGAGTTCAGCTCCCAGAATTGTCCATCCAGCTGGAGAATTCTGGGAGTTGAAGTCCACCAAGTCTTACAATTGCCAAGTTTGGAGACCTCTGAACTAGAACTTCAACCGGAAGGAGTTGCAGAATCCATCTTCTTTCCAGGAGAGACGAGCCCAGGAAGTCCCAGGCCGAGGACCTGCCCCCCTCAACCAGCTCCCCCACATCAGAGGAGGCCGCTGGAGATGAGGGGCAAAGAACAGCTCCATCTGGCTGGGGCGGTTAAGTTTTGTCCAGGCTTCTCCCATTCAGACTCTGAAGTTTCCAGGATTGAGACCACCCCAAATCCCCTCATCCAGACCTCCAGCTCACCCCTCGAGCCCCCAGGCTGACCTCACCTCCTCTTCCTTGGACTGGAATCCCCACTGGGGAACCCCTGCAAGAGAAGGTCTCCAGCCTCTAGTGCTCCATGACATCCTGTAGTATCAAATAGAGAATAACAGAGTTGGAAGGGACCTTGGAGGTCTTCTAGTCCAACCCCAGGAGATCCTATAACTAGACTCTCAAGTCAGACCAAACCATCACATTGAACTGAATGCCAACAGGTAAGACGGGGCATTTCTGAATGGGCTTTTCAAGAACAGCTCAGAGCGATGGGATTGGATTCAGTGTCTGCGTTGGCTTTCCGCATTGACTGCTGAACTGCGCTGTATCTGGTTGACCCCCGTGGCCTCTTGGAGGGTCTCCTAACCAAGCCTGGAGCCCTGGTGGGGAGATGGTCCTCCTGGGCCACGGCGAGGCCTGCCTTGAGGGCTGTCCTCCCCTCCGAGACATTCCTCGGGGATTGAGCCTGCCTGGCGCGTCTCTTTCCAGGCTGGAGGGCCTCGATTTCCTTGCCACGCTCCAAGTTCCATGCTGGCTGGGAGGTGTGATTAGTCAGCCTTGGAAACAGGGCAGGCATTGTATGTTTGTTCCCTTCCTTCTCTGGAAGCCAGGAACATCTTGCTGTGGCCAGACAGAAGCATCTAGGCCATGGCACCACAGAGACCATGCGCACCTCCGGGAAGGCGCTGAAGGAGTTGTCGTTTTGAGTTCCTTTCTCTGCCCTTCAGAGGAAATTATTAGGGTGAACTTTGCTCCTTGAACCGGTAGCTTTCTACACCCTCGGAGATGTCAGGTTTTATGCTGAACTTCAGGAGTCATGTGCTGTGCACTGAGATTTGAATGGTCCGGTTTAGGATCAGTGACTTGGATTTGTTGTCATTATCTGACTCACACTGGACTGCGAGTTTATGCTTTGCTTGCAGTTCATGGAAATATAGAGAATGTATTTAAATTTGCCGTAGCGATCTTGCAGATTTTGTCAAGCTGACGTTTTAATTTGTTCAAAGATAAGAATAGAGCAAGGAGAGATAGAGAGGCGGGGGGGTGAACTGTTTTTAGAGGTGGATGGAATAGGTTGCCTGGCGCAAATCTTTGTGATCTCTTCTCATGGCCATGTTAAAGGCACCATGCCCGGTCCCCAAGCTGGAGTTACACTGATTGCTCCCCCTGGTGACCCCATCCTGATAAGGAATGACGCTGACTGGGGGGTTGCTCTTATTTACTGGGCAATAATAGACAGAATTGGGGGTTATTCTCCTCTGATCCCATTGCCCTTCCTTGTGGGGGTGAACCTGAGACCACGGAGGAGATGACTTTTGATTGAGGGCCAGACAGATAGATTTAATAGATTAACAGAGTTGGAAGGGACCTTAAAGGTCATCGTGTCCAACCTCCCCCACCCAAGCAGACCCTACACCATTTCTGACAGATAGGCTCTCTTCTCAAAAGCCTCTCACTCTCTTCTCAAAAGCCTCCAGTGATGAAGCTCCCATAACTTCCGAAGGCAACTTCTGTTCCATTGGTTGATTGTTCTCCCTGTCAGAAAGTGTCTCCTTATTTCCAGGTTGAATCTCTCCTTGATCAGTTTCCATCCATTATTCCAAAGCTTTTAGGTGCTTTGGAAAATAGCTTGACCCCCTCCTCCTCTCTGGGGCAGCCCCACAAATATTGGAGCACTGCTGTCCTGTCTCCCCTGGTCCTTCTTTCCACTAGACTAGCTAAGTCCAGTTCCTGCAACCTGTTCATCATATGTTTTAGTCTCCGGTCACCTCATCATCCTGGTTGCTCTTCTCTGCACTTTTTCTAGAGTCTCAACATCTTTTTTATAGTGTGATGCCCAAAACTGGATGCAGTACTCTAAGTGTGGTCTTACTAAAGCTTTATAGAGTGGTATCTCACTGCAATATCATCAGCCTCTACTCACTTCCTCTTCAAAATCTCAGCAGGGGTGGGATTCTACCAGTTTGCAGCTATTCACTAGAACCGGTTGTTAAGATTCTAAGCAGTTGGGAGAAGTGGTTGTTAGAGGAAATTACTGGCCTAATCCTGTAAGGAAGGCAGGAAGGAAACATTTTGGTGTTGCTTACAGAAACTGCCTCTCCATTAACCCTTATTACATTCTTAGCAGCACTAGACTTCCTGTCTCTGGAACGTCTCCGGAATTTTTTCCCCTCCTTTGCTGGTACTTTGCTTGTGTGAAGGGACCATTCAAAGTTACAATGGCATTGAAAAATGTGACTTATGACTGTTTTTCACACTTACAACTGTTGCAGCATCCCCACAGTCATGAGAGGCAGTTGAGGAGATGCATGTCTCAATGTGAGTGATATTGAGTTGGCCACGCCCAGCCAGTCACATGACCACCAAGCCATGTCCATCCAGTCACATGATCACCAAGCCACGTCCACCAACTAAGCCACGCCCACAGAACCGGTTGTTAAAAATTTGAATCCCACCCCTAAACCTCAGTCACTCCCACTCCTGCTGACTCCACTTTTCCACCTCCCTGTATTGTGACAGAGGGGCACAGATGGGCTGTCCTTGTGCTCTGATAGAGGAACTCAAAAGTTTACCCATTCACAGAATATCTATATTCTGTGTGAATAGAGAAGAGAAGGATCAGGGGAGACAGGCTAGCAGTCTTCCAATATTTGAGAGGCTCCCACAGAGAGGAGGAAGGGGTCCAGCTATTTTCCAAGGCACCCGAAGGCCAGACAAGGAATAATGGATGGAAACTGAACAAGGAGAGATTCAACCTGGAAATGAGGAATTTTCTGACAGTGAGAACCATCAACCAATGGAACAGAAGTTGCCTTTGGAAGTTGAGGGAGATCAGAAATGGTATAGGGTCTTCTGCTTGGGTGGGGGTTGGACTAGATGACCTACAAGGTCCTTTCCAACTCTGTTAATCTAATCTAATGAATAATGGGTGGAAACTGACCAAGGAGAGATTCAACCTAGAAATAAGGAGAAATTTTCCAACAGTGAGAACAATCAATCCATGGAACAGAAGTTGGCTTCAGAAGTTGTGGGAGCTTCATCATTGGAGGTCCCTTGCTTGGGCGGGGGTGGGGTTGGACTAGATGGCCTACAAAATCCCTTCTCTATTTATCTATCTCAGGTGCGGAAAGTAAGAAGCGCATCCTTTGGGGAGGCTACTTAAGAGCCCAGGTGCCTTCACTCTGATGTTGGTGCTCCAATGAGAGATGCTTTCCCCAAAGACAGTCGCTTTGCAGGGTCACTCAGAGGCCCTGCAGGCAGCCACCAGCAAAGCCTTCAGAAGGGTTTCTCCAAGCAGGCTGGCTGTATGTCCCGGTGTCGGGGCATTGCTTGATCTCGGTCCGCTCAGCATCTTCCTTGGGTCATTCTCTTGCCGTGTGAGGTAGGGGCCAGTGCTTGCTTGACCCAGCCTGCAGAGACAGGGAGAAAGGCAGGTGGTTGTTTTGATGCTCACCTATGCAAGGGAACCACCCAGGGAATTGTTTCCTGATGGCAGAAGTCTGGGCAGGAAAGAGGGACTTCGGATGAAGCTATGCTTGGATTTAAAAAGCAGTCCGATGCGTTTGTTGTTCCTTTTTGAATCAATCGTTCCCTTTGATGGAGCCCCTTGCAAGCGGAATGGTTTTTCTGTTCTGAGTCCGTGCAGCTTTTGAAGGATGGGGACAATTTGTTTTGCTTTCAGGAAGATCCGTTCTGGTCACCTTGTGGTGACAAAGCTTTGTTATTATGGCAAGAGCAGCTCAGCCCTGAAATCAGCTCCTTGGGGAGACTTCACTGGATGGTTCCAGGGAGAATAGCAAGAGCCCTTAGACTTATATAGTGCTTCCCAGTGCTTTTACAGACCTCTCTAAGCGGTACACAGAGTCAGCCTCTTGCCCCCAATAATCTGGGTCCTCATTTTACCCACCTCGGAAGGACGGAAGGCTGAGTCAACCTTGAGCCGGTCAGAATCAAACTGCTGGCAGGCAGCAGAATTAGCCTGCAATGTTGCATTCTAACCACTGTGCACCATGGAACAAAGGGAGGGAGGGAGGGAAAGAGGGCAATAGCACTTAGACTTATATACCGCTTCACGGTGCTTTTACAGCCCCTTTCTAAGTGGTTTACCGAGTCGGCCTCTTGTCCCCAACAAGCTGGGTCCTCATTTTTACCCACCTCGGAAGGACGGAAGGCTGAGTCAATCTTGAGCCGGTCAGAATCAAACTGCTGGCAGGCTGCAGAATTAGCCTGCAATACTGCATTCTAGCCCTTGTACCAATATGGATGGAAGGAAGGAAGGAAGGAAGGAAGGAAGGAAGGAAGGAAGGAAGGAAGGGAGGGAGGGAGGGAGGAAGGACTAGCAATAGCACTTAGACTTATATACTGCTTAACAGTGCTTTTATACAGCCCTCTAAGTGGTTTACAGAGTCAGCCTCTTGCCCCCAACAATCTGGGTCCTCATTTGACCCACCTCAGAAGGACGGAAGGCTGAGTCAACCTGGAGCCTGGTGGGATTTGAACTGCCAAATTGCAGGAAGCCAGCAGTCAGCAGAAGTAGCCCTGCAATACTGCACTCTAACCAGTGGTAGTATGCTACTGGTTCGGACGGGTTCGACCGAACCGGTAGAAAGAAAGCCTCTGACGAAGAGAAAAGTGCAGGATCGGCCCTCCAGCCACCCCTCTAACCAATGTGCCACCGTGGCTCTGGGCAGTTGCTGGAGTGAAGCTGGGCATTGCTGGGGTAGTTCAGGCTGGGGCCTTGGACTAAAGGGCATTAATGCTCAGGGTCCCAGGGGTCCGAGTCGAAGAGAATTGACTCTCCACTAACCCCCAGGAGACAGATGGGACCAGTGTATGTGTGAATCCGAGGCGTCAGAGAACCCCGCGAGTCTTTTTCTTCCCCTCTTTGGGGATCGGCTCAAGTGAGAGGGGGCTGTATGGAGGTGGAGGCCTGCCCTGGTGGGCTCTGAATCACCCACCCTCTTTGGGCAGCCCTGCCAACTCCTGAGTTCTGAGTCAGACTCCAAAAATAGTGTCAATAAACAGTTTGCTCAAAAAGAGTGGTTCATAATGGGTTGTCTGAGTGGTTTCTGAGTGTTTTAGAAAAGTCAGAGATTCTTCATCATCAGCAGTCAATCAAGGCCCGAGAAGGTTTCTATGCTTGATTCTGTGCTGGGGAGGAAATGGATGAATAGGAATGTCTTGCAACAAAGTCAAGAAACTCCAAACCAATTCAAAATAATTAGGAAAAATTGGGTGTGCGCAGATATGGACAAATTGACAAAGGAACTAAAAAATAAGGATGAATCAGAGTATTATAAAATATGGGATAAGTTTTATGGTTGGTTAGACAAGAGGAAGGATCAAGATAATAAGAAATGATTTAATGTATACATATCTATATATAGAATGAAAATATGTATGAGTATTATCTGACTGAGCAGTGTAAGACAAAGGTGTGTGTTAGGAGGATTGCACCATGTTCAATGTTTTTTTAATTTTTGTTTTGTTTTTGTTTGTCTCTGTTTGTTTAATAAAGAAATTTTTAAAAAAGGAATATCTTCCAACGAAGCTAGGAGGTTGCTAAGGAAGGCTTTGAGAAGAAGAGCTGCCAGGGCTCAAGGGAACCTTCCAAGTTGTGGCTTTCGTTGCAAAGCGGCATGAGGTGGGCAGGTTTTTTCCACTGAAGTTCACCAGTCTGACTGTCTCTCTGACTCAGGTTTGTGACATTGTCACGAGGTACACGAGCACATCTGTGCCCCTCCCCACACAGAAAAGACGCCTCCAACTTCGTCCCACTCAGTAGACAGAAGAGGCCTCTCGGTTGGGTTACTAAGGAGACCCCGGGGCGGTTGTGCGAACAAGTTGTCATCCGTGGAGTTAGGTTCCAGAGCAGGAGTGAACCTGCCTAAAGAGACCTTCTGGCTCTTGAAGCCTTCAAAGCCAACCTGGAGGATCTTAGCTACAGGTAGATGGATGGGCCTAACGTCAGGTGTCGGGTGGCAAATGGCAGGCACTTAAAGCAAGCAGGAAGCTATTTAAAAGGTAGGAAACGAGTATTCCTTTTGTTGCTGAGGGTTCCTGCTTAGCGGCTTTATTTCAAGGGAAAACAAGATGCCCAAAGATCACTCTTTTTCTCTTAGAGGGAGCTAATGTGTAATTGGATACATTCATATTTTCACAAGTCATCTAGTCCAGAGTCCCCCCAACCTTTCCGTCTTTGTGGACCTGCAGGGTGGGGAAGGGGATCAGATTAGATTAATGGAGTTGGAAAGGACCTTGTAGGTCATCTAGTCCAACCCCCTGCCCAAGCAGGAGACCCTTACACCTTCACTTACAACATCTCCATGGTCATGTAATCAAAATTCAGGTGCTTGGCAACGGGTTCCTATTTATGACACTCCTATTTAGTGTCATGGGGCCATTAAGAGCCGTAGTGGCGCAGTGGTCAGAGCGCAGTACTGCAGGGCTGCTTCTGCTGCCTGCCGGCTGCCTGCAATTTGGCAGTTCAAATCTCACCAGGCTCAAGGTTGACTCTGCCTCCCATCCTTCCGAGGAGGGTAAAATGAGGACCCAGATTGTTGGGGGCAAAAGGCTGACTCTGTAAACCACTTAGAGTGGGCTATCAAGCACTGTGAAGCGGTATAGAAGTCTAAGTGCTATTGCGAAGGAAGGAAGGAAGGAAGGAAGGAAGGAATCATCTTGGTGCAGTGATTAGAGTGCAGTATTGCAGGCTGCCTCTGCCCACAGCCAGCAGTTCAAATTCCACCAGGCTCCAGGTTGGCTCAGCCTTCCATCCTTCCTTCCGAGGTCGGTAAAACGAGGACCCACATTGTTACGGGGCAAGAGGCTGACTCTGTAAACTGCTTAGAGAGGGCTGTAAAGCACCGTGAAGTGGTATATAAGTCTAAGTGCTATTGCTTAGGAAGGAAGGAAGGAAGGAAGGAAGGAAGGAAGGAAGGAGATGAGAAGAAAGGAAAATGAGAAGGAAGGAAGGGAAATGAGAAGGAAGGAAGGAAGGAAGGAAGGAAGGAAGGAAGGAAGGAAGGAAGGAAGGAAGGAAGGAAGGAAGGGAAGGAAAGGAAGGAAGTTGTGGTTAGAAGGCAGTATTTCAGGTTACAGTTCAATTTTCATTGGTTCAAGGTTGACTCGGCCTTCTGTCCTTCCATGGTCAGTAAAATGAGGACCCAGATTGCTGGGGGGAAAAGGCTGACTCTGTAAACTGCTCAGAGAGGGATGTAAAGCACTGTGAAGCGGTATATAAGTTTAAATGCTATTGCTAAGGAAGGAAGGAGAAGGAAAGAAGGTAAGAGGAAGGAAGGAGGCCATCTTGGTGCAGTGATTAGAGTGCAGTATTGCAGGCTGACTCTGCTCACAGCCAGCAGTTCAAATCCCACCAGGCTCAAGGTTAACTCAATCTTCCATCCTTCCTTCCAAGGTCAGTAAAATGAGGACCCAGATTGTTGGGGGACAAGAGGCTGATTCTGTAAACTGCTCAGAGAGGGCTGCAGAAGCACCGTGAAATGGTATATAAGTCTTAAGTGCTATTGCTATTTGATCCTCTTTTGCGACCATCTGACCAGCAAACTCAACGAAGAAGCCAGATTCACTGAACATCCGTGTTACTAAGCTGCAATCCAGTTAACAATCGTGGCAAACAAGGCCAGGAAAGGGGGCAAAATTCACTTAACAACTGTCTCGCTTAGCAGTGGAAATCTTCGGGGGCTCGATTATGCTCGTAAGTTGAGGACTCCTTGCATGCTGTTTTAGGGAATTGTCTTTGTACTGAATCTTGTTTCTGGAACGACCCAGAAATGTAGGTCACATTTATATGGCTGGGTGCCCACGGGGAAAAGCAAACTCCCATAAAAGGTTGGAGAAAACCTCAGATCAGTGGGGTGGCAGGGCGAGAGTGGGTGGACTGTCTATTCTGAGGAATGCCAACCCAGCCAGAAAAGCTCATACAATTTTTATTGGGGACAAAATCTCCTTCGTGCATCTCAGGGCTGGGCTGGGCTTTGTTATTTCTCTCTCTCTCTCTCTCTCTCTCTCTCTCTCCCTCTCTCTCTCTCTCTTTTTTTTTTAATGTGGTAGATTTTTAAATCTTGCAAGCCTCCCAGAGTCACCTGCCTGTGCATTGGAGGGCTATATAAATTTGTTTAATAAATAAGTAAATTAAGAATAGCCGAAGCCTCTTTCCCTGGGAAGTGAGCGTGCAGTGGTTAATCGTGCCAACAAGGCAGCAGAGACTTAATTGCTGCATTGAAGGTTCATGTAAAATATTATTTTACCGTGCTTGACGGGGGTTTCTGCGGCGATGTATTATTTTTGGAGGCGTATGTGCATTTTAGCGTGGGGTTTTTCTTGGTTGTCGTATGTTGTCCAAGAGTTTTAAAAGGGTAAGATGGGTTGAAAGGCAGTCATTTTAAAATGTAGCTGAGTAGTTAGAATTTTTCAACCTTGGCAACTTTAAGATGCGTGGACTTCCAACTCCCAGAATTCCCCAGCCACCTGGCTGGGGA